>PVLA01005828.1:111860-137385 GCA_004027455.1 Hydrochoerus hydrochaeris
TGTGATGTGATGTGATGTGATGTGATACAAAGAGGCTGGAACCCACCAAGATAAACAAGCCTTGTGTTGGTGCCAATGCCTCTGGCCTGGGAAGGGGTCTTGCACAAGTCCTTCATCACACAGCTAAGCACACACACCTGACCAGGTAGCTGGCTAAGTTGCAGAAGGGTCAGGGGAAGGTGAGTAGCTGCAGGCCCATTGCTGCTTCATGCCAGGAGTGATTCAGCAGACTTGCAAACAGGTGCATCCCCTGGTGCGCCCATCAAAATCTCATACTGATGCATTTTGTACCCATTATCTCACTTAGTAAAACATTATGAAGTGGGAATGTGATAGGCACAGACTTCTAAGATGTTGCCATTCTTCCTGGGCATGGTATAAACACCTCTCCCAATCATCCAGTCAAATTTAGCTTGGTGCATGCTACAAAGCACTTGCTAGGCCCAATTAAGTATCCAAGTAAGTTGACCCGAAGACAGAAAAATGGTCTAAATGGGCCCAACATAATCACAGAGCAACAAGAGCAGAAGTTGGAGAATGGAAACCTGAGCTGGAGATGATGTGCTGGCTGAACTGGAGGCCACCACAGGAGGAGAGCAATTCAGATAGGTTTTCAGGGAGAAGGTCAGCCAGAAAGACAGGGTGGACCTCAATCCTACAACTGCAAGAAACTGAATTCTGCCAAGCACCAGAATAAACTTTGGAAATGAACTATTCCCCCAAAACCCAGACAAGAACCCAGCCTGGCTGGTGGGCTGATTTCAGCACTGCGGTGTCCTGAACAGAGAATCCAGCTGTGTCTTGCTGGACATAAGAACTGGTTAGCCATGAATGACACAGACTGTATTTTTAAAGCTGCTACATTTGCAGTAATTTTATTTCAGTTACACAGTAATGCAAGATGTTAGTATTATCCCTATCTTAGAGGGCCTGAAAAGTTAATTTCTCATGATCACTTAAATTTCTGAAAATTCTATTATTATTTTGTGATTTCATGAAGCATTTGAGCAAAAACCCATTCTGGTGTTATCTCATTGTCTTGTACCAATTTTTTTCTCCTCAATTATATTTATTTGATAAAGATCACAGAATACCAAAGGAAACAGACATGCTCATTTCATTTTTGGGGCACTGTAAATAGCATTTCAATGCCCAAGACAGAATTGAGAAGTTAATTGTAAGGAAAAGTAACAAGCAATTGAGGACCTGCAGATCTGAAGAGCAGGTCTGAAAGTTAATGGCCAAGCTAAAGATCTGAAATAAGCTAAAGATCTCAAAGTTAATGGCGAAGAAATAAGCTAAAGATCTGAAAGTTAATGGCGAAGGTTTGGGCATGATCAGTAAGACAGACCATCCCAGAATTTGGAAGAAAAGTAGAAACAAATCAACATGGTTAGGAGGCAAAGGCAACCTAGGAGTGACAACTGGGGATCAGAAAAGGACCAGTGGAGATTGAAAATGGACATGATCTTCTGTAAAGTGACTCCCAGTCCTGTAGCCTGCGGTTCTTTCACTTTAGTATTGCCTTTTAGCCAGAGTTCCCTATCCTGGTCTTGGGTCTTAAGTCAGCTGATGAATTTGAGCAGTGATAAGCCAGAGACCCAAAGCCCCTAGTAAGATCAGCTTGTTCACCACGGCAATCAACTCCACGAATCCCAGTGTTGAACTACGGCACCACAGTTCCATCCAGGCTGGGACTTTCTGTCCTCGAGGACCCTTTGGAAGTATTACTGATGCCATAGCCCATATCTCCCACTTTAGCTCAAACTCAAGAGGAAGCTGCAGGAAAGAACAGTCTATACAAACCGCTGAGTGCTGCCGTAGCGAGAGGGAATGAACCTGTCACCTGTGACTGCCCAAGTTTCCCTTGCGCTCACAGAAAGATAATTTCTACCACTGTTTTCAACAAAAATAGAGATAACCAAACTGCCTTACGCTGCAATGAGAGGGTTATGTAACATGTCTTGAACATTATCGTTCACTCTCATTACCCTCTCAGGCTGCAGGAGCAGCAGTTGGTCAAGCCTTGAGCTCCTTCTATTTTGGAGAGCCGCACAGGGGCGGCATCTGCTCCCTGCTCCTCCAGCCCTACCTTAAGTCCCGTTCTGAACGATAATTAAAGTGCTGTGCTCCTGAGTCAGTACCGGAAGTGAGTGGAAATAGACGTTAGGTTCTAAAAGACCACATCTGCCCCTTCTGGTGGCAATAATGCATTCAAGGACCGGGCTTCGCAGCTCATCAGAGACAGTAAGACGTGTTCTCGGAATGTTACTGGGACTTGGAAAGAGAGATGTGAAATTGGACTGAGGTCTTCGCGAACTTAAAACTAGATAGATACAAATGTTGAAATACAAAAACATACACTCGGCAGTCTGGTTGACCAGAAAGATGACAAGGTGATTGGAAAGATGTCATCATTAAAAAAGGAGCAGTTCAGGTACAGCAGAGCCATTGCTTCATTACTTATGTGGGTCACTGAGGCACAGTTCTCCGAGTGGCCTTTGTCAGCCGGGCCACTCTCCTTACTCACCGGTGTTCCAAAGAATAGCTTAGACTCTGCTGGAGGAACAGCACCCTCAAATAAAGAGGAACTCAATAGAAGAGCTTGGGCTTTCCTGATGGCCTTGGAATTATGATGTCCTTCAATGTTTTGCCACAGAAATCTTGAAGTAGAGTTTTATACCCGGAGTAGGCTGCTTTCTATGGTGCATGTAGGCCGCACAAAGACAAAATTTCCTCCACCAGGACTGCTTTCCTGCACCTTGGGTGAGACGTTCACCTGAACACCTCTCACTGCCTCTCTATAAGTAATAAGGCCAAGTCTCACAACATCTTATACGTGGTAGTATTCTACCTCACTGGAAATAGACAAAAATTCAGTCCAGGATTCGGTGGGATGAAATGGTACCCACCCCCAGGGGACCTGCTTTGCAATTTAGTTTAGTGGTCACAATCACCCTGTGCCATAAATGATGCTGCTGCCAGAGTCATTTGTGGTGGACAAGGAGATGCATCAGATAGCCTTTCAAAGAAGGTCTTGTTGGCCTAACTGCTGGAAGGCTGCTATAAATAGCACTTAGCTGTCGGGTGCAGAGAGGCACCTGGCCCAAAGCCATGCCTTTGCCAGGCTGACCCACATCCAGTGATCCAGCTGCCTGGGGCCATTTAGGCCCAAGAGAAAACAATGCTAATGGGCTAGTTCAGCTTCAGAGCTCTCTAGGGGATCAGACAAGGTGGAGGACCGGTTCTAAATCTTTGACCTTCCCTTCCATGGACGTTGATCCCACGGACATTCCGTCACTTAGAAATGTCCCTAGTAAACACCCAGCACACTAAACTCCAATTAAGAGCCTGCTTCCCAAAAAACTCCATCCACAACGCTGCATTATAGATAAAATGACAAAGCAGGGGTCTCAACCTACTGCCTGAGATGTCTTTCGGAGGTGGGACTGCCTAGGTAGCTGACTGACTTCTGACTGTCCAGAGAGGATTGGAATTTAGAAGTGGACTCCAATGTACTTGGAGGAGGAAAAGTGGAGAACAATGGAATCTTGGGGTGCTATGCTAGCACCATCATTCCTGAAAGCAAACAAGATCCACCCCTGGGTGAACGCTTGATGTCAATGTGACCGTAGAGGTGACTCACAGACAGTTGCAATAGCACATGCAGAGGGGACCTCTACCTCATTCACTCCAACTCAGAGTCTCTTTGCTAAGATTATCAGCAAAAGAAAGAAAGAAAGAAAGAAAGAAAGAAAGAAAGAAAGAAAGAAAGAAAGAAAGAAAAGAAAGAATCCAGGCATTTTTGCCAATGAATAACCACTGGAAGAATGTCTTACAAATGCAGTTTGCATATATTTGACCTTGAATGTTTGTTTTTTGTGCAGATGTCATGTTAAAATTACTTCTCTGAACAGGCACAGGAAAATTAACTAACATTTCCTTTATGCAATTGTTTGTAATCATCACCTCCTGGTGGTCTTTTGAAATGTATTTAAAGGCACTGTATTTTTTAAAATTGCAATTTAATGATGTTTTGGAGAAAAAGTGTGATTACAAAGGTTACACTTGCTTAACAGTATGCTAATAAAATCTTATAAGGAAAAGCCAAATGAGTATTCAGACTGCACTCACTTATCAAGCCATAGAATTAAAAATATGTGATGTAAAATATTTATAAGCATTTCTAATTTAAGATTGGCTAGAATCATAAGGATAGTTCCAAAGTAAGAAGATGTACAGGGGATGAAAGTGTATCAAAGGAAAATGGAAGAAATCACTAAATAATTGGGAAGAAAGACCCTAAAGTACCCAGCATGTTTTGAAGCTAAAATTATTTGAAACTCCTTTCTTAGCAAAAGTTTTAACCTTTCACACCTAGAAATATTTCTTAATAATGTATCTCCAAATTTATAAGAAGAGTCCAAAAACAGAAAATACAACAGCTGTGTATGGATATTCCCTAAATAAAAAACACCCGTGAAATCCACTTAGCTGAGCTGAGCTGGGGAATACAATAATTTTGAAATTTCTTTCTTGATTCTCCTTAAGATTCAGAGGGCTTTTCATTTGCTTGTTGTTTTGTCTTGCTTTATTTACCTAAGTCATTTTTTAAAATTTATATACCTGTCTTTGAACTTAAGGATGTTGGTGTTTTGTGTTTCTTCTGGGTAAAAATGAGCAGGAACAGGAAACAAAAGCAGAACTAGATCTCCAAACCAGCCCATGGTCTTAAATCTTTAATAAAACTTAATCCAGAGACCAGAAACTTCCACTCACACTGGTTGTGTCAGTGATTTTTCTCATTGCTAAGACAAAATACCTGACACTCAAAGTTAGAGGGCTAAGCTCACAGTTTGTGGAGGTTTCAGTCCATAATCAATTGGCTCCAAGGCAGGGCAGCATGGCAGAGAGATAACACTTCAACACAGCAGACAGCAGCAAAGAAACAAAGGGTAGACAAGTCTCTTTCTGTTCCTTATACTGTATCCAACCTACCAGAATTAGGATGATGCCAATCCAATCAGTGGACTGATTTAGCAATTACCCTAATCTCAGCACTCATAATCCCTGCATTGCACTACACACTCTAGATTCCTTTGGAGGACATCTGGACACAAACCATAACACAGGTCCAGGAGCCACCTGGTCAGGACAAGGCCAGATCTGTGCTTGGGTCAGGGAGACAGATTGGGTTGTAAATTCGCCACCATCAATGGAGAAGAAAAATGAGTTTGCACAAAACACACAACACCTCATTAAGATAATTCAGCTTGTCAACTTGACTAGCTACTAACCTTTCACTACAGCTGGGTATGTGGAAAAGGAAACAGCCTCAGCTTTATAAAAGAATCAATCAATTCTAAAAGTTGCCCTTTGTGTCAGCTTTGGAGCACTGGTCTACCGGCAAAGTACCCCTTAATCCCCTGCTAGCTCTCACCTGGAATCATTAAACACACAGGCAATTGCAATTCCAGACCCAGCCAGCATAACATAACGTGCAGGAGTATGAGAGCTCATAGGGCAGCAATCCGCATCTCTGAAGCAGAACTTGGCTGATTTGTACATGCAGCTACATACAATCCCGTGGGTTCCCCCCACCCCCACCCCCACCCCCACTCCCACCTTGCCCCTGCTTGAGCTCCAAGAAATAAATGAACCCAGTTAAGCCAATTGCTCTGGTCTCTGGCCTTAATCAAATCCCACGCCACGCTTGTGTGACGCGACTCATTCAGCACGGGCTGCCACACCTCGCGCGCAGCCGGCAGCCCGCACCACCACCCGGCAGCTGCTTCAAGTTCAGGAGCTGCCCGTGTCAGAAGGGGGCACACAGGGTACTATCACCTCTCGCCTCCCTCAGTTAAGTGTATTGGAAAAAAGAGACTCTGTGAAACCCTTCTGCTGGTGACACAGAGCTACAAACAAAATTAACAGGCTGAACCGCAGCAGTTTTGAAAATTAAACAGAATGCTCTTCAGACAAATGCGGTGGAGGAGTTGCTCTGGTAATGTTCTGGGGCTGCTCCCACCGCATTCTCACCTCTTGCACCCTTACTCCAAGCCCCCAGGGCAGGAATGGGGAATATTTTAGAGACCGGTGCCCAGACTGCAACCGGAAACCCACTTATTTATCGCAAAGTGCCAACACTGCGATTAAACCTGAGTGCTGAGGTTTTGGCTTAGGAAAAAAAAAAAAAAACCTCCTGCAGTAACATCTTTTCTCTAAAAAGAAAAACAGACAACATGAGCTTCCCATTGTTTTCCTAGGGAGTGGAGTCCAGCCAGTTGTTCGTTGTTTAAGTCTGTCTCCGATTCAGCAGACCCTAGGGAGCATAAAAATCACTTATTGCAATCCTAATATCTTCTGTCTATGGGCTGTGTGACCCAGGAGTAAGAGGGAGTGAGATTACAACCCTGCAGGGGATCAGCACCAAACACAAGCTCCAAGGCTGTAGGTGGGGTGACTGGTCTGTAACTGGCGCCACGAGGCGGGCATACACTTGGCCGCATTAGAGTTACTTTTAGAGAGCAGACAGCGTCTTGAGGGACTGAATTTCTGTGTCATATCATGTTGGACTGTGGAATTTTAAAAAGCCCTGGCAATACAAGAGTCTCAGTCAGCCCTGTTGTTAGAGAGGGTCAGCGGGAGATCCTTGGGGGAGAAAAGCCACTCTATCGAGTGACACAGAGTAGCTGGTTAGCAACAGAGCCATTACAAAATTACCAGCCAACGGGCTCTGTCATTCTTATGATTGCTCCTCAAGCGGTTTCTCCCCAGGGAACAGATGGCATAGAAGAGAGGTATGTGGCTGGGCCGAAGGTAGTTGCAGGAAGGCTTTGGAAAGGAGGCATCACCGTTTGCAGTGGCCACAAGGGAAACAGGAGGTGCAGAGGGAAGTGGGGTGCGCTGCCCCTCGGGACAGCAACGCAGAGCAAGGCCCAGGCTGCTCTCCAGGTTCGTTCTGACCAATTTTGCAGGCCGCCGGGATTACACTTGGTAAAGACCACATCCTTTGTCTCCAATGTCCCTAAAGAGAGCCACCAAAGTGGGCGTGATGGAGCAGCGGGACCACCCCACAGACGATCACACTGCCAGGTGCCCGAGTCCAGGGTGGGGTGGGGGTGGGGCTCCCCTCTGACCCAGCTGCCCGCTGCACCCCCTCGCGGCCGTGTGGGCACAGTGCGCGCTCCAGCGCCCGCCCGCTCACCGGCTGCCTCCGGGGCCCCGGCCCAGTGGGAGACAGTGACCAGACCCTCTTTACTCCCATCTCCCCGCCAACACCTACAGTCTGTGTTCCCACAACCGCTAAAGAAACACTGACCCCCGAGTTCCAGCTCTTTGCTGCTCTCCGTGTTTCTCCAGAAAGAACTTACTCAGGGACACCGGGGAAATGGGGTTTCAGGGAGCTAAACCCCAAAGGTTCCCCCAGCGCCCAGCACCCGAATCTCCAGCTTGGCGTTGCAGGGAGGGGTCCGCCGGACAGTGGCAGGAGGAGGGGCCCGCGGGCGGCTGGGGTCCGCTCCGTCCTCGCCCCGCCCCCCCCCCCGGGCCCCGGTGCGCCGCCCTCGCTCTCCAGAGCGCGGCGCTGCGCGCGCTTTCATCCCGGAGTCCTCGCTCGAGCGCCTCCGGCGCGGCTCAGCCAGTCGGCTGGAATTGAGTAGCATACATTGAATCTGCGGATTTCATGACGTCTCCCTGCGTGGTCCATCACTTTTTTCCAAACCAAGGATTTTTTTTTTCCTTGCCTCTCGCCTTTCCCCCTTCCTTGCCAGCCAGCCAGCCAGCCTCCCCTCCCGTCCCTGCCCGAACGCGCACCCCTCCGCGCCCCCTGTGGCCCGGGCGCCCAGACCTCCGCTCTGGGCTCGGCGAGGGGAGCCAGTCCCGAGCCGGCCGCACCTGGCTGGAAAGGCTGAGCGGGCGCAGGGCTGGCATCCGCGGGGACCTGCGAGCTGGGGCCGGAGCTGCATGGACCGAGAGGAGAATGGAGTCTCCTAAGAGCCTCCCGGGGCCGCTGTGAAATGTGACCATCTGCTTCCAGCGTCTCTTTTCCTTCTCTCTTTTATTTTTATTTTTATTTTCCATCTCCTTCCCTCGCCATCCATCGTGCCGTGCCATTATTAAATCTTGCTCCGTTCCAAGAGGGGAGACCATGATTGAGTGAGACCCCCCCAGTCCGAAGCCAGGTAAGAGGTGCGCGCGGAGTTGCTGAGGGCGAGGTGCTGGCATCCGTCTGGGCGAGCCATAGGGTGCCCTCGGGTCCCCGGTCCCCTCCCCAGCCGCGCGATCCCTGCGGGCTCCTCCGCTCCCATGGGGAGCACGATGCCCACGTCCACCCAAAGACTAGGGAGACGCTGGTTACATAACAGGAGGGAAATCTCTTTCGTTCGGTTTTCATTAGCAACTGAAAACTCGCGCGGGGTGGGGGCGCGGGGTGGGAGGAGGGGGCTGCACGCCCCGGGCTCCGGGCGGCTCTCGGCCTCTTCGGCTGGCGAAGACAAAACGCCCTGCCGGACTGGCAGGGGCGGCTTGCGGTGCAGCCCTTTACTGCTGGGAAAAGCCCATTGTCTTCCGAAAAGCTGTAGCCTCTTCTGTCTTCGCCTAAAGAAGCGAGGAAGAGAGAGAGGTGAAGGGAGGCAGGAAGACAGGAAAAGCAGGAAAAGTGAGAACTAACAGGGTGCGAGAAGGGGAAAGTCCTGACTGTTCTCCACTGGGGACGAGATACGGTCCCAGGGCTAGGAGCGGGGAAGGAAGCCCTCCTTGGAAGTCAGCAGAATTATTTTGTAATTGGAAGGAAAAACACCCTTCTGATAAAATGGGATTTTTATGGCTTGGGTAGAGGGGGGAGGATGGGGCGAATCTGCTGACTTGGATTCCTCCTGGGTATATTTTCATTTGCATCAAGACATTAAACTTGGATTAGTTTTTAACTGAAATAGCATTAGTGTTCCCCAAAGCCAATAAAACCCCGGGTGGAGCCACAGGTACATCTCGTGTAGCAGGTTCAATGTGGACTCATAGGAAGGAACACAGCTTAAGAGAAGCACCCTCAGAAACGGTGGTGTGAGGTTTGTGGAGGAGCAAAATACCAGAATTTTCCAAAGAATCCCGCCTCCAGCCCCAAAAATGGAAAAGAGGGGAAACCTCCTGCGTTGGAGAGTTTATTCAGTTTACGTTTAAAGTGGCTCTGGACCGAGTGTCCTGGGGAGCGCACGGCCCACCATCCCCGCCAGCACGGTGCCCTCTGCCTTCTCTTCTTCTGCCGCAAGTCGGAGAAAGGGGCCAGGAGCCGCTTAGAAAGAGACGGCGACTCGCTGTACAACCAGAGTTGAGCTAACTAAGCTTCGCCCATTTTGCCTGGAAAGGAGAGAGCCGGAGTCTCCATGGCGACCCAGGTGGGAGGGGAGACAGTAGCTCCAGTTACGGAGACAAAAAAAAAAAAATAGTGGACCAAACTTTCCAGGCTCTAGGCAAAGCAGTAATTCAGCTGCGTGCCTTTTGGAGGGTCCCGGGGAACCAACTGTCCCCACTTCCCCGTTGACGACCCGCACGAGGGAGTCTAGACCTGCCTGGCTTGCCCTGCGCCCTGGCCAAAGTTTCCCTGGGGCCGCGGAAGTAGCTCCGCATTCAGCACCATGGCCAGCGCGAGGCGCCTGTCCGCCTCCGGGTCTGCAATCCCAGCGCACAGAGCTAAGGATTCCCCTGGCGGCCGCCGTGTTTGGGAGTGTGGGGGGATGCTCCTCAGTTTCTGGGACCCCAGGATCCTTTGTCCATGTGGAATCTGGGTATCAGATTATCCGCGGAATTACGTGACGCTCCAGAGTTTACCAATCAGTATTTCATGCATGGCGGCGCATTAGAGTAACTATCAAAACCACGGAAAAGCAGCACACGCGCTTGCTCACAGGATCAGCGC
Source organism: Hydrochoerus hydrochaeris (assembly GCA_004027455.1). Taxonomy (NCBI): domain Eukaryota; kingdom Metazoa; phylum Chordata; class Mammalia; order Rodentia; family Hydrochaeridae; genus Hydrochoerus; species Hydrochoerus hydrochaeris. Next base: position 121,774 of record PVLA01005828.1, read on the forward strand.
CCCCCACCCCGACCAGGGTGGTCCTCCTCTCTTTGACTTTCCATTAGGAATAAACGTAGCAAGTTCAGTGAGGCACCAGGCACCCAAGTCCTGACTTAGGGACCTCCGATCCAAGAGGCCAGAGAAGCAGTTGACTGTCAGTCCAGACTTGGCAGCTTCTCAGCAGAGTTGGTGGGCTTGGGAGAGAGGGCAGGGTGTGTAAAGCAGCCAGAGCCAGGGATCATTGGGTCTTCACGCCAGTGCAGGAACCAGGTGGCTGCATTTCAACGGTTGCATGGGCAGCTGAGAGCAGTGGTTTCTCTCCATACAAACGAGAAAGACACTGTGTGCAGAAGGGGAGCACTTGGTTCATTCAGGAAAGAGCAGGTAGGTCCACGGAGCCCTCCTGCTTTCCCCTTAGCAGAAGCTGGGCTGCACCCTCATCTTTTCTCCATCTTTGAAAGTAGGTTCCACTGATCTTGGAAAACCAAGGACGGTGGCAACCACTTTTTGACTAGAGAACATTTAAGAACGGCCCCCAGGCCTTACCGGGGGGACAGCTGAACTGCAGTCAAGGTTTGGCAACTGTTAGGAAGTATCGATAAAGCTTCCAAAGTATCTCTGGCTGCTTTTTTCTTTTGAGGAGATATTTGTGCACGAGATACAGGGTTGATTCTGGATTGTTATTGATAAGAGTAAACAAAACATCCTAGTTTTCTTTGCCATGTTTTCCAACTGTGGGCAAGTGTTCTTGGTTTTTGTTTCTAAAGATAGTATTGCAGAATATTGAAGGTATGGCTGAAGCAGTGTGTTTATACACTTCGGTATCTTTTTAAATGATCAGTAGCTAGGGGAGCATACCAATTTACCCAAAACCTGGGGGAAAAGATGAGATAGAACGCTACAGCCTGAACTTTGTTCTCTGATGGGTACTGAGAAGTTCATGCATGATTTAATCTGCCAAAGGGTTGTTATCTAAACTAGAAGAAGTGAGGCATAGAGTACTTCTGGGACTTGAACAAGCAGCTGTACCTTGGCTTGGTTCCATCTGACATTATCAGCAGCAAAGAAGTAAAGATTAAGCCACACAAGAATAGAGGCTGTTAGATAAATAGAACAATGCATACATGAATTCTAAAGTTGAATGTTATCATGAAATTTAAGAGAGAGGGATGTGAATAACGCAAGTGTAAGAATGTGTTCAGTCTCTCTGCTATGTTCCATGTTTGTGTAAGTAAACTAAGAAAATTGGTCAACAATAATGTTCAGTTCTGGTAGATTCCATGCTCCTGGATTCACTGCTGAGTTCCCAAACTATGACTTGCTTTCTTCCTACATGTCTAATTAGTAAATGAGGTGTTATCATATCCCTATGCCATCAATAGCCCACTGTAAAATAATCAATACTATGCATTTCAAATAGATATGTTAAGGAGATCAACTTAGTAAAAATCACCTCTGTATACTTGCTCCCTCTGTGCAATGTTTAAAAAATTATTTTAATGCCTTACCTTGGTATTTCTGCAATGACAGTATATAGTAAATGTGTTTGTGTGACTCAGGTCTTTATTTAATATATAGGACAAACATAGACCGACTCCTTCATGACAGTAAAATATTTTAGTTCACTCTCCTAATTCTCTGACAAAGTTTCTGTATTTTATAGAATTTTTTTTAAAAATATGAAACTGGCCATGTAACTGGCAACAGAAAATTTCACTGGAGATTAAAAATAAATGCATATGCCTTCAAGAAATCTTATGCTTATTCAATGATTTTCACAGGCAGAAAATGTTTCTGCCATCAAGGGTTCGATATTGCTATGAACCTTCAGGGAAACAAACTGGGCTCTCTTTACTGAAAGTAAAGTGCTTCTTTTTTTTTTTGCTCTTATTTGGTCAAATGATAAGTAAATAATGTGTAGGTTTGGAAGAAAATAAGCTAGAGACAATAAGAAGAAAGAAGGAACCTTGGGGAGAAGGCAGTTTAGTTACTTTTTATCATCTGAGATAATGCTTTTCAGGCTACATTTTTAAAACTCATTCTGTTAAAACTTCAAGCTTGATAGAATTGGGATGCTTGAATTTAATGAATTTGGATTTATAGCTTATTGAAATGACATCAATTGTTTCTTCGTAATAATTGCCACTTAGGTGCCAAAAAAGAATCGACTCACTCCAGAGTTTTATGAGATTATTAAATTTGGTAAGAGCAATAAAAACAGAATTGGTAGTTAAATTGAAAAATTATCAAAATACTTTTGTTGAATTAGGGGCTTCTTTTTAGTTGCAATTAAAGTGTTTGGAGCTATAGAAAAAATAGCACACAATCACTTGGGATAAAAATCTATTTTAAGTAATTACAAATGATTATTTCTAGAAATAATTAAGACCCAATCCAGAGAAGAGAGCATCATAATTGCAGTTAATACTCTAATGGTATTCTAAATGTCCTCTGACTATCCTATAGAATATACATAGACTTGACATCATATTAGTAGCATTAATTAATGGCAAAATTATTTGCTTCAAAGAAAGGACAGTGTCATCTTTGAAAAATAATATTGTCCCTATGCTGTAGCTTTGATCTAGCGATGTCTCTAATCAGTAGTGTTTGTTTGTTTGTTTGTACTGAGTTGGACAGTTACTTAAACAAAACCTCAGGGAATGACTTGGAACATTTGAATTCCCAATGGCCAAATGCTCAAATGGTCACTGAAATCTCTATTTGGTCTAAAATGTAAAGACCATCAAGCTGTTTTCCTAGTTGCGTTATGTGAGTTATCCTAAATTTTAAACAAATAGGTACTTAATTCATGTCTCAATAGATGTACCCAAGTCACATGAAGCCCCTTCACTCCTTCTGTTTCATGTTTATATCTCTCTGTGACCAAGTGGTTCTTTTAAGTGGGTAGATTTGTGCTAACATGCACAACTGGTCTATTTGCCAGCCCCAGAGATGTGACGTCCGGTTTGAAATCTTAAGGAAAGGAACTGGCGAGTAAATCTGTCCTTGCTGACCATGGTGGCATGAGACAATCTGAATGTACTGTGTGCACTGTGAAAAATAAGTCCACACATGAAGTTTAGGTCTTGGTGGTGGGATAGTTTCCTTTTCAAACTCATAAGCATCCATTTTTTCCTATCCAAGATGAGAGATGATATTTTTCATGATACCTGAAATGTCCTTCATATCATCCGTCCCAAATCCACGTGTCAGTGAAAAGTGTACACAGCAAGTGGTGTTGCTCTGTGACTGAGAACACAGGGCTGGCATCTCACTGTCTGCCTTTGCATCAGTATATGAGCGTGTGTCAGTTTTTTGCTAGGTTCAGTTGCAACACCAACAACCACAACATCTGGAGGGCTTGTAAAGTGCATATTTATTATTCCTTCCAACAATATACCTTTGCTGCTCAGCTGAAACTTTACTCCCTGTGTCTGCATCATGCAAGAATCCAGTCTGATCTGGAACATTCCTGCTCAGATGAGACTCAAGCCATCCATTCCACTGACTGAAACACACCACAGGCCATGCCACTGGCACTGGTTGGTGGGACAGAGATGCCGTTTCTGGCCACAGTGAGACACTCTCGTTTATACAGCGACAGATGGAGTCACAGAACCTTCTTATAGAGCCAGGAGTGAGTAATTGGGGACAATTATAATTCACTACACTAACTGCGTGACCTTGGTCAACCTTATGCGTTGGTTTCCAAATCTGTGAAATAAGGATGACAGTACAAACATCTACTCCACAGATGCTCTGAGTATTAATGTGACAGTGTAAGCATCTTTGCAGGGTCCAGTACTGTGAAGAGTAGTTGTTGTTTTTGTTGTTATTGTTGTTGTGTCATTGCTGCTGTGAGGCATGGAGGTCAGTCCTCAGGGACGCCATCTGTCCCGTGTTGCCATGGTCCCCAGTGCATGGTGGTTTAGTCTTCTGTGTTTCCAGTCATCTCCAGTCAGTCTCAGCCTAAAAATATTAACATTTGCCTCAACTTTTGGGAGAGTGAAAGAGACCACATACAGGTGACTTTATTATATTGTTATAATTATTCCACTTTATTATTGTTGTTGTTAATTTTTACCATGCCTAATTTATAAATTAAATGTTATCACAAGGCCATGTGTAAAGGGATAAAATATAGTGCCTATTTTAGTTACTCTCTCATTGCCGGGACATAATACCCAACACCTACACTTTACAGGAGAGATTTAGTTTGGCTCCCAGTTTCAGCCTGTGATCAGCTGGCTCCAAGTCAGAAATGACGTGGCAGAGAGGCCTGGAAGATAAGATCTGCTTACATTAGGGCAGCTAGGAAGTAGAGAAGCAAAGAGCCAAGGAAGGTCGCACCCCCAGTGACCCACCTCTTCTGACTTACCTTTTAACTACCCATTTAGCCCTAGAATTAATCAGTAAATGAATGCACAATGAGTATGCCATGCCCGTGATTCATCACTGCCCAGCACCACCTCTGAACACACAAACCCTTTACAGAACATTCTAGATCTATACGGTGGCATTACACTTGGGATGCTGTACTCTTGGTGATTTCAGACACCCACTGGGGGTCTTGAAACATATTCCCCGCTAATAAAGAGGCTTATTGTTACGATAGCTGTTGCAACAGAAAATTCATACATCTCAACCATTTAGAAAAATAGAAGATATTTTCTGATTCTCATAAATCGAATTGGCTGATGCTATATGGGCTGTCAGACTGATGCTTTGACCGCCGTGTGCCTGGCTTCCACGATCTCCTGAGCGGTGATAACCAGCCAGCAGGAAGAAAGAGAGGGAGTGATTATGTAGGAGATTTTAATGAGCCCAGCTTGGAAGCGATGGATATCACTTCTGCCCATCTTCTGTGGCCACATCTAACTGCAAGAGTAGCTGGAAATTTAGTTTTGCTCTGTGCCCAGGAGAAGAGAGACTGGTAGTGAATGCACACTTTGGCTGTCATCAAGGAAGTATAGCTAATGTGGATCAAGAATAGGATTGTGTGAAGCAAGTTGTTTGTCCCAAGGGTGAAAAGATTCCTGATGGAAATATTTGCCGTGCTCTTGGATCATTGACACATTTTTTAATAAATTAATTGGGATCCTTTGACTTTTGGAGTGGCTGTAGATAATGCTTAATAACAGAAATGCAAATCCATATATTGTTCGACTTCTGTTTGCTGCTGTTAAAGTAGACAGAGAAGAGGCACCAACTCCACAATCCATGGTTAGGAGCAACTTTCTGCTCCTGACAAGTACACCCACACTGTGTCTGAGAGTACTGAGGAATTAGATGCTGTTGATTAGCAATTCGAATTTTGTTTTGGATCACAGAAATGTCTGTCGGTTAGACACTTGCTGTACATTGAAGTTGAGTTAATCCAACAATAGTCCGTGTTCTCCTGAAAATAGACCATGTAATCTGTAAAGCAGTCTTGAGACCCTCTGCCTTCTGCAAGGCGAGCAGGTACCCTTGAGATCCAAACCCCTACCACCTGCAACAGCCTCCTGCTACACTTTCATGCTAGAAAAGAGAAACGTCAGGGGCAACTGTTAAAAAGGCTATGAAAGAAGATGCTGGAGGAGACAGGCAGTGGTCTGTACTGACCCCATCTTGCATACAGTATTCCCACTGCCCTAGCTCATGTGCTAAAACCACGGTGCAACCCCAGGGAGTGAACACACGTGAATCCTTCCAGGAGGCAGTTATACTGGGTTAAAGAACTCTCAGCTACTTTAATCAGCTTGCTACTCCAAAATAAATACTGTTTTTCCATGGAATCTCTATATCTCTATTTAATGAAGAGTGTTTTTAAAGAGAGAGCTCATTTCTCTGCCACCTTCTGATTTTAGTCTAGAGGGGATATGACCCAACTCAGTCCTGTGCTGAAGGCAGAAGTCAGGAAGGTAGGTGAGTCCAAACCAGGTACTCTAAAAAACACATAGAAGAAGTAGGGTGCTATCCAAGGAGGTTGCTGGGGGGCAGCGGCACTGTGAAACATCTTAATTGTACTAAGTCATCTTGGTATTTGAAGATGGAGACATTAGACTTGTCTTTCTGGGAAAAGGGATGGCATTGGGACCTAGTAGCAAAAGCTAAGAAGTTTCATATTTTGGCTCAGGATGAGAAGCAGGCTTTTGTATTCAGAGATGCATAGAGATGCTATGTTCTGTCCTTCCTGCCTGCCTACCTTTGCATGCTCCTTTGCTAGGAGACATAGAGAAGCTCAGAAAGCTAAAATATAGGTTGAAACACAGGTATTTTAATATCTCTGTCAAAATTGGAACTCACTTCTCATCTCCCCATGTGGGTGGTGACATCCTCAACACAGTAGGGCTGAACCTCAGCCCTCGTTGGACCATTGTTTTATAACTTGAAGAACCATCCTTCCTCTGTAAAATGAACAGGTCGCATTTGACCAGAATGACGTCTCTTGTGCTATCAGAGTTGACGAATCCACATGGCTACAGGTTCACCACTCACAGACCAGATTCACCCTGGCTGTCCGCTATCTACACCACCCTACCACTAATCAGAAGATAGAAATGAAATCTCTCTTTGGGGACTTTGCAAAAGTCTTGTGTGCTTCTCAAAAGCGGGAAACCTGACACATAGACTGGGATCTGCCTTGGATTTATAAGCCTCTCTTATATGCAGAATATGTTGAATCTTGGTGCTTTTTCTGCTTGTGTAAGAGAATTCCTAAGAGTGGGTGATTTCTGATGAGTAGAAATGTATGTGGCTTGCAGTTTTGGAGGTCAGGAAGTCCAGTATGGTGCCAGCATCTTGAGTCAACCATCATCTTGCCTCACCCCATAGAGCAATGCAGAAGGGCAAGAGAGCACAGAGCAAAGGCAAGGAGGGGCAAAGCCTAATACCAGAGTAGCCCACTCTCATGCTAACCAACCTGCTCTTACAATAATAGCACTAACCCATGCATGAGGACGGAGCTGTCATGACCAGAGCACCTTGTAAGGACCCCTGACTTTCAACACTGTTGTGTGGGAATTAAGTTTGCAGCAACAGATTTTGAGGGACACGTTCAAAGCACAGCATGGTGCTATTAAGATATCACTCCTACTCTCAAGGGGCTCCGTCTCAGCAGTGGCAAGGTGTTGGGGACCACAAATTCACAGTGACTGGTTTTGAGTATAATCCTGTGATGACTCAAGAAGGTGGAAATGATCCCATGCTTGGAAGAGTCCATGAGAAGTCCCAGGTGGGTGGTACCGACAGTCCCAGTCCTTCCTCTCTACCCACAGGGAAACGCACAAAGCCAGTCACTGTGACTCTGTGGTCCCCAGCAGCAAGGAAGGGCTGGATTGGTTGCTGCTCAGCTGTCTCTTGAAGACTCACCAGTGAATTTCCTAGATGCGCACTCATCCTTGTGAATTTCTGTCGGCAGGCCCCAGCCAGGGTAGCGTATGAAGGAAGGGGACCCAGAGAGGAGGGCAAATAAAGAAACTGCTATTTTATGTGTTTATATAACACAGTTTCTCCATTGGAAGGAGTCTGAATTAAGTGACTCCAATTCTTATAGCACTTGAGAGATGGATGAAGGGCTCCAAGTCAGCGCCTCCTATGTCTGTGTGACTGGCCATGGGAGGGTCCCTGGGCAGAAGGAAGCATCAGAGCTGACAAGTCACTTGGAGTCCCTGCTTTCTGACTCAGCAGAAACAGCATCATTCAAGACCTGTTTACCAATGCAAGTTCTTAAGCCCATCCTAACACTAGGATGTAGAAGCGCTGGGCTGGCCATCTGCATCTGCTCTCCAGGGATTCTGAGGCACAGCTTGAGCATTCCTAGCTCCGGCTCTGCTCACATCTGCTTTAAGGAGGAGTCTGAGACAGGCCACCACTTCCTACAGCCTTCTGCCCACAGGCAAAGCCGCCAGGCTTGTGCTTACTGAGAACTGTGCAAAGGCACAACTAAAGACGGGACCATAGCCACCTTCCACTGCGTAGGCAGATCTCACCAGGGCCCAGGACCCGGGGTTGGGGGGAGGCCTTGAGTGCAGCAAATAAGATAAGCATGCTCACCCTAAGTTGCAAAGATTATGGGCACAAGCAAAGTCTCCTCTGTGAGTCTCACTGTAGAATTAACCAGCTTAGTCTGTGGGAATTGTGCTTAATCCATCCAAAAGCATTTTTGTTCTTCTTAAAATTAATAATGCTATTTATTATTCTTTAAATAAAAGACAGTATCTGCAAATAAGAATGGTGTGCCCTTGAGAGAAGCCATATCAAGCAAATTGAATGGTGGGCTTATCGTGGAAAACCTTCCTGCAGTCAAGTGAGGAATAATTGCAGTTATATAATATTTGCATTCATTTAAAAGATCTCTTGACCAACTTCATATTTGCACAAATTGGCCTTTAATCGCTATGTCCTGTATCATCATTGTTTCCTGGATTAGTCAGTCAACAAATCTTTCATGAGTACTGCCTTAGTCACTTTCTCCTGGCTGGGATACAGCACCCAACACCCACTGCGTAAAGGAGAAGATGCTTATTTGCCTCAGTTTTGGCCCCTAGTTGGCTCGCCCCAAGGCACAAATGGTGTGGCGGAAGGAAAGATGCTCTCAGGTCATGGGGCCAGGAAAGAGAGAAAGAGGAGCCAGGGCAGGAGATACACCCTTCTAGGTCACACCTCCAGAGACACGGATCCTCTGCCGGGGCCCACATTTGGCTACAGATTGGCCAGTGGATTAAGGTGCTGGTGAGTATAGCATCCCCCGTGATCTGATCACCACCCAAAAGCTCAACCTCTGAACATGCAAAGCTTTGGGGGATATTGTAGACTGAAATCATAAAAAGCACCTGGTATGTACAGAAGGCAGAGAGAAAAAAGGGGAATTCAGTTAAAACCTGCCTGCTATGTGCAAAAAAATCCCAGTATTTCACTGAGATAAGTTTTACACGATCGTCAAACTCTACTGGCCCTTTTTCCATGACCCTTGACTGGCATAAAGTAGATTGTCCTTTTATTTCAAAAGAAAGGTGAGGAGGTCACTAGAAGTGAGGATGCTCTACAGGCACCCTGGGGCGTGTGACAACCCTCTGTGACTGCTGGAGCCTGTGCAACATGCAAGAATCACCCTGGTGGGTTCATCCCTTTCTTCACGCATGGAATCAGCGTGGAATCTTTTCCTCTTACATCTCCAAGTGAGCTGTGGATAGTGCTAGGGTAAGGCACCTGGGCACCCGTCCTGCTGCTTTCGATCCTGTCTCAGACATGTGTGACCTGGTTGAGTCATCTGCACCTCATATTCAACCACAAAACAGATCTGAACCCTCTGTCCTTTGTAGGGTCCTTTACAGAACCTTGAGATGCATGATCGAATGCTCAGTTATATGAGAAACACAGGAGGAATCTTACAGAGTTGGCAAAGCAAGGAGAAACACTGAAGAGGCCCTGGAAGCCCTCAGCTCCAGAGAGAGAAACTCTCAGGATGGGACTGGGAAGAGGCCTCAAATAAAGAGAGAAAGAAGACAAGCTTGGGGAGCCTTGCTGGCATCAGAAGTGCTGACACCTGGAGTGGCCATACAAGGAAGCATCACTTGTTTGTGTGTCACCACAGAAGCAATGAGACGATAAACTAGGCTGTTTCTTAACTTAAATGCCAAAGTCACTGAACCAGAGAGGTCAGTGGAAGTATATTTGAAAATGTCACCAAAATGCCAAGTCACGTCCTCAAGCTTTCTCCTCACTGGTGGGCGTGGTCAGTGGCAGTCACTTCCAGGCTGATTCTGAACACCTACCAGTGAGGGCCAGGAGGCATGCCATCCACCCCTTCCAGGTTTCTTGCAATAGTTTCCTGCAAGAACACTTTCCGGGTTCACCCTAGGGAAACGCTCTAGGTATCTGAATATTTCCACAATGCCTGATGCGCTCTGATTCCGATAGAACCTACTGGACACCATTGAAACCACTCAGCACAGTTTTCTTTGGAAGATGAAAATAGACTGCATTCTCCATGTAGTAAAATGGTAGTCTTTTCTGTAAGTTCAGCAAGGGATACGATACCCACAGGTGGAGGTCTCCAGGGAACTGTGACATGGGAAAGAGCCTTTTCTTCTCTGAGTCACTTGCACTGATGGAAACCTCTGTTCTGAATTGCCACTTGGGTTCAAGATTTGAAAAATGCAGGAAGCTGAAAAAAGATGGGGAACAAAAATGAGTGACATTCGATTCTCTGAGCCATGGAAAAATTGGAGCAGAGTCCAGGGTGTCCGTCTCTGACATTAACGCATTGGTATTGTCCTTCCTGATTGCTTTAAAAGTCTTCAGAAATGCAAGTGCTCAGGCCATTAGCGATAACCTTGCTGCTCTTCAAGAAGCCTGGGACGGGAGGAACTTTGAGTTCCACAGCTCTGCAAAATGAGCTCGGACAGAAACTGAGCTCTCTCCGATGAGTTATTTAACTTCTCCTGTATCGGGTTTTCCAGCTACAAAACAGAGATTCTGGGAGAGATAAACACTCGTGAGCTATTGGTCTTGTCCTCAGCTTCTAAGGGGATATGAGATATTCTAATAAACAAGTTAGTGGTTTGATCAATTTTTTAAATGGCAAGGATGCATGTCACTGCTTCCGGTGACACTGGTGAGACTTTAAAGGTGAAACTGATAAATTTCAGACCAGAAACTCAGCTACATCACAGTCACCTATATCATCAAAGATGGCCCTGGGTCCCACAAGGCATGACCCCTCCCAGTTGAGGGAAGTAAGCACATGCTTTAGGAAGATTTTTAACAACTGAATTTGAAATCCTCATTTGAGCATCTGTCCAATCCTGGGCTGAATAAATAATCCAGAAAATTTAATTAAACCAGAACTCTCCCATCCTGAAGCCCTGTCAATCACCAGTTTTACCGTGAGGCTATTAGTGTTTAGATGTCACCAAAGCCCCGGGCATTCACAGGTTGGCTTTCAGAAGGTGGGTAGCAGACTCGCTATTGGGAGGCAGGGTCTGGTGGGAGGAGTTAGATCACTGGGGGTGTGGCCTGGAAGGCTTCATCTCCCTCCCCTGCTCCTCCCCTCACGTTGTCCTGTCCTGTCCTCCATGCCCTGAGTTCTCCACCAGGCCCCTCTGCCATGCTGCGCTGCCTTGGAGCTGAGCATGGACTGAAACCTCTACAAACTGTGAGCTAAAGTAAACCTCTCATCCTTTAAGTTATGGGTGTCCATGTTGTGTCTCAGTGATCAGAAAGCTAAGACAAAACTGAGTCCACAGGGTGATGCCTTGCGGGCAGATGTCTGAGTGGGGTGGGAGGAGCATCCCACACCTATATCCACATGGTCACGTAGTTACAGGCAAGGTTTAATGCAAGGGAACTTTCCAAGGCCACCCTGGGGAAACGCCTACCCACAGGAAATGCAGAGACCAGGCTCTCTGGGTGTGGTCTGACTTGTGGAAGCCAGCCTGCTCTTTCTGAGTGACATCTGCCTTGCGAGAAGCATTCCAGTTCTGACTCTCCCATTGTTTTAACATTGCCACAAATCGAGGGACATTTATTACTGACTCAGAAAAGCAAACGACTGTGCTCCCACAGCCCGACAAATGACAATGGAACATCACCCAGTGCATTGCACCAGGATACCTCTCCCCTGTGTGCTGCACATAAGCTACGGTGAAGGAAATTAAAAGGGGAAGGAAAGGCAAAGCAGAAGAAGGGGAGAGAAAGAAGGGTGAGGCAGCAGGAAAGAAATACTGTGTGGAGTAAACGTGTGACTTGTTTATGACTTTTAATTAAAGTTGGATTATTACGGACACTCGTCTGCTGCCTGCTCTTCCTACCTGATAAATGAGCCATCCATTGCTTTCCCAGTGAGTAACCGCAGGTGGGTGGACTGTGGTTCCCCTGTGGGCCTCACCCCTCACACTGCAGCCGCCTTGCTGGAGCGAGGCCAGGCTGCCTAACTCACTGCTCCTGCTTCCAACATGTTCCTTCCCGCCTCCCCCACCTTCCTGCTTTCCCCCAACCCGGGGATTGAACTACGAACCTTCACCCTGAGCTGTTTTGAGACAGGATATTGCTAAGATGTTATGTTGTCCAGGCTGAGTTTCGGTGTGTGCTCCTTCTGCTTCAGCCTCCCCGAGATATTGCCTTCTCAACCTGTGCCCGCTTCCTACACCCTAGGCTGTGTGCCTCCTGGCTTGGCTCCCCCATGGTGCCCTCTACCCTCTAACACCACATAAACCAGAGGCTGGCTTTCCTTTCTTCTCCCACACTGGACAGTAAGGTCCCTGGGGTCCAGTTTGTAGTCACTGGTGTGTTGGAAACATCCCCCAGCACGTGGCAGGTCAATACTGTGAAATAATCAGAGGAAGCACTGTGGAGCCCACGCGAGAAGTGATCCCACAGCTTCACTGTGCATGCATAGCATCCTTTATTTTGGATACTTGGGAGTTTCCCACTTGCTATAAACAAGGCCACTAGAAACCTCCGGGACACACTATACCTCTGTACCAGCCGTATTAAGATGCATATTCAGTAGGAAGTACTACAAATGTAATCCTTTCACATTTGTAGGCCTTTTTACAAGCTCTTGTTACGTTCTACGAAACTGCCATCGGACATCGTTTTTACTCAGTCCAAGGGCCATCTCTGATTGCAGATCTGCTGGCTCCAGAAGCAATCTGAGAGTTTGTATTGGGGACCACGGGACAGAGGGGTCCTCCTCAGCGGCCTCTAGCTGTTCAGTCACTCAGAAGGGGCCCGGTTAATGTCAGACACTGGGCAGAAGCTGTGCCGTGTTCTCTGAAATGACCTCCCATTGACTCAGCCACCTGGTTCTCACCGTGAGCAAGGGCACCCGCTGTTACGCTGTTTCGCAGGTGACGGACGGAGAGCGAAGTGTGCGAGTAGCTTGTAGGAGAGACTGAGGCTGTGTAAGCACAGTCAGAAGACGCTGCCTCCTCCTGCTGCTCCTGCCTCCCATTCTCCTGGGCCTCGCTGAGATCCGCTGTCTTCTCTTAACGCTCACGGACTTCAGACATCCAGGATGTGCTCTTTTTTTTTTTAACTTTTTTTAATTTTAAAAAGCAAAAAAAAAAAAGAAAGAAAGAAACCAACACTTATTAATATATTGCATATTGTTATCTTAGAAGTAGTCATTCAGGTTATAAATCTAGGCATAAAAAATGGTGAAACAACCAATGACAGCACAAACTGTTTTTTGATGAGCAGAGACCCGCAGTGTGGTGGTCTGTCTCGCACACATGCACGTCCACACAGTTACCTGTGTGCGCCTCCATACATGTAATCTTTTCCCCTCTTGCATGTCTCCTTCCCCACAGATACTATAACAATGAAAGGGAAAGAAAGCCCCCAGGATGTGTTCTTGAAGAGAATCGGCAGTGAAACTGTGTCGTGCATTCCCTTCTAGAAATAATGTTGCATTTTTAGATTTGAAGGAGGCTGAGAAAGGAGAGTTGGAGGTGGAGAGAGAAGAACAATCTAGCAAAGCCCCGTGTCTTTAAGGACAGATTTTTCAGCTACCTTGGTCACATTTCAGGACAAAACCTGGCTTTCCCTTTGGATTCACCAACTATTATTAGTTGCACATGTGTGAGTACACCATCAGAGCAATGCCTTGGTTTCTACCCAGATTATACACAGAAGATAAAACCTGATTCCTGTCTGCGTTTTCCCCTCAGCCCTCCCAGGGAAGCCCAGCATGATGGTGGTTACACATCAGAGACTGAAACTTTTGACTTCTTCTTGGGGGAAAGGAGTCCTTTTGTATTATGTAGACTTTTAGCTTTCTTGTTTTAAAACTGAAAAACATTTTCTTGCTAAAGAAGATGCTTCAAAGTGTGTCTGCATTCAAAGCTATAGTGAAGAGATGGTGGTGATGACCATGGACCACTATAAATTATGTACAAAACAAATGGTGAACAAAATGTTCCCTTTTGGCTCTGCTTCATGCTAAAGTAATGCTGCAGGTATTACAACGGTTTCCTTCTTCCGGCTCCTCTGATACCCACTGCTTTGTCATGACCCGCACTTTACAGATGGGAATACTAAGCCTTACACGGGAAAATCTTTGTGGCATTGCACACATATAACCCCAGTATTTTGGGAGTCTGAGGCAGGAGGATCACATGCTCAAGCCCAGCCTGGGCAATTTAGGAGACCCTGATTCAAATAACACATGAACATAAAATGACCAGGGTTATAGTCCAGAATGAAGTCCCTGGGTTCAATTCCCAGTAGTGCAAAAAATGAGGACATGGACATCTTTGTTCCCTAGAAATGTATGTGGAGTGCAGTCTTGGTCTGTCCTTCCATCTACCACCTGCAGGCTTGCTGGAGGCCATAACAGAACAGGAAACCATTGTTGGAATTTTTTATTTAAAAGACATAAAAGTCAATGGAAACAACTCTCAAATGGCACCATACAGGGCCAGCCCAATGTAGGATTTCCCATGAGCAGTGAAGACTCCAGAGGCCACTGAACGATGACAGAAATGGAAACAGCAGCCAGAGGTGCTCAGGGAAAAGGCGAGCAGCCCGGCCGCCCTGCGGGTGCTGATGCAGCAGGTGCGCGCCAGGTCTCCTGCCCACCTGCCGCCCTCTCCTCCTTCCCAGCCTCCAGTAGGGGCACTGGGCCCGAGAGCCTGTGACTGCACAGCCCACTGCAAGCCCTGCCATGCGGCAGCGCTGGGATCCTCCTCCCGCTCTGGTCCAGGAAGTGCTGTCTCATTTGTTCTCCTATTAATCTTTACACCTCAGAGAATGGCAACAGGGTCCCACTGGGTCCCCTGTGCTGTGGCAGTTCTCAGGAAGCAGATTCTAAGCCCTTTCCATATTGATAGATGGCACAGAATACAGTGTAGTCACCCCTGCTGACCAAATGGGTTCTCCAATTACAGATTGAGCCAACCGCAGATCGAAATACTTGGGGGGAAAAGCTGAGCTTGTAGGAAACATGTCCCTATTATTGTCACCATGTCCTGAGGAATATAGTGTAACGACTGTCTGCATTGCATGATGCTATGAGTAACGTGAGGTGATTTAAAAATATCTAGGAGGGTGTGTGCAGGTTCTGTGAAAGCAATGTGCCATTCTATACCCAGGGCCTGAGATCTGCAGATTTGTGAACCTAGAGGGTGGGGTGGTCCTGAAACCAAGCGCCCCCACCTGTGCTGAGGGCAGACTGTGGCTGTCGCCATGCAGCTGTGGCAGACTCCGATTGAGCCAGGTACCTGGTGGCAGTGGCAATCCCAGGTAGCCAGAGAAATGGAGACTTGGTGGGATGACTCAGCAGACAGAGGACACTGTGGCAACAACGTGCAAGCCCGGGAAAGAGTGTGAGGAGGGGTCTGTCTCTGGAACAGACAGGGGACAAGTCAGAAGGCTCCCAGTGACCCAGTAACAGGATCTTAGGTGTCTTTCCAGGGGCAGTGGGGAGCCAAGCAGGAGTCTAGAGTAGACGGTGGGAAAGACTACTTTACTTCAGAAAATAACATGGCGTGTGGTTCTGCAGCTCTACTTTCCAGCCAGGCTGAGGCCACCTCTCGCCCTCCCTGCTGGGCTGCACTTTGGATGGAGCTGGCACATGGGAGGAGCAGGGCCCTATGAGGTTATAGCAGAGGGGCCTTTGCAGAGGTGCCAAGAAGAGAT
>PVLA01005829.1:0-137365 GCA_004027455.1 Hydrochoerus hydrochaeris
GGCTTCAGGTTTGGAAAGGCATTTCTACCAGAATAGTTGTTATATACTAAGTAATAGTTTCTTCCTGCCAGCAAGATAATACCCTTTTCTTTCAATGTCATTTCAGATTTTAAACACCAACCTTTAGTCACCAGTTGGTCTTTATTTCATTCTGTGTCTTTGATTCAAAAATGTGATATGCTATAGCACTTCTGGGTCCCGTTCACTCAGATTTTTTTGTTTATGTTTGTGTTGTGCTTTGTTTTGTTTTGAGACAGTCTTGCTGGGTAGTTCAGACTGGCCTCAAACTCACTGCAATCCTTCTGCCTCAGTCTGCCAAGTGCTGGGATTACAGGTATGGGCCACCACACCTAAGTCATTCACCAAGATTTCTACTTCTTTGGGTGGGTACCTGGAACTTGGCTTATGTTAAAGAAATGTTGATTGCAGTGATTGATTGCAAGGTACTGTGCATTCTCAATTCCAGTGAATATTGATGACCTAGAGACTTCAACGTCTCAGAACCTTGCCATCCAAGAAAGTCCATCTGCATCAGTGCTGTTCCCGGTTCTTAACTGATCTCTCTATGGCTCTCCACCCCCATCCACCTTCTGCATTTCATCCCCTATCCAGCATGCCTCACCCCTGCAAAGCCTCCCTGAGGGTCCTTTCCACACAGTAAACCTTTACTGAGTACCTACTAATTGCAGACACTATACTGAGCACTTTACATGAGGAATCTTATTTAATAACCACCAAATCCCTATGACACAGGATCTATAAGGAATCCCAGCTTAAAGAAGAGAAAACTAAGAAATAAAGATTCTTTATGGGGCCTCAGGCAAGTGGGAACCTTGAACCCACAAGCCACCCCCTTCTCTTTCCACCTTGTGCCCATCTTATAGTGTAGTGCCTCAGCACAGCTGTGTGGGCAGCTCAGCCTGTTTGTGAGAACTTTGCCTGTTTCTACTACAAATAGCCAACCCTTAGACCCTGCTCAAAGGTGAGATTGTACCCAAAAACAGTATCATCAAACACATTCACTAAAGAAGTTTGTGCAGCTCCTGGAAGTAGACTAGGACAAGAATCACAGGTCACATGGGAAGAAAAGAACCTGCAGTCTGGGTCAGTATGTCCTTTAACCCTACTGTCTCCTCATCTCATGCAGATGGACAGCAAGAGATCCAGGGAGGACCTCTACTGTCCCCTTTGCCAGAACCAAAGGCTCTACTGAGCAGGCCTTGCACTGATGAGGTGAAGACTTGAGCCCAGCTTGACCCCAGTTTGACCCCAGAATCCATGAGCTTAATTGACATTTCATGCCTCCCTCTTCCCAAGTTTAGTCTTCACAGTACGACTCTGCAAGCTGGTCGTGGTACCTTTGGCAGCTTCCTGCTGGACCTTCCCTCCCCTGAGCTAGGATTTACTAAATACAAAACATGGCATGCTCTCTCTCCTCCACCCCTGGCTTTGTAAGCTCTGTTTCTTATGTCTGAAATGCTTTTCTCTTCCCTTTTCACATGGAGAATTCTACTTACCTGATGCTCATGTCCAGTGTTCCCTGTAAAACCATCTCTAATTCCTTTCCATCACCCCAAACAATGTTATTCACCATTCTCTTCTGGCCATCACCTCATGAAATCCACATGATGATGGTAGATTAATCTGAGCCTCCTGTATATCTAGAGAAGCCACGAAGAGTCTGAAACGTTTAGGGCTGAAAAAAAATGCTTCTTACAACAATCAGAAGAAACCTACTGCCAAATAATTCTTAGATGTTTCCAAAATATAAATATTTCTCACTAAATAAAACCCATTTCTTATAGAAGACTCAAAGCATTAACACCCTAAGTAGGTAAACATGCTCATTGTTACCAAAACAACTGGAAATAACACAAATGACCATCAAGAGGTCAATTGGTTAACAAAATTAAGAGTATAACATGTGATGAAAGATATTAGAAATAAATTATATGCAGACATTAGAAATAAATTATATTTATTCTGATGTAAGAAAAAGCTAAATGGAGAAAAGCACATTACACAAGAGTAGAGAATGATCACATTAAAACTATGTTTATAAAGTTATATGTATATATATATATATGTGTGTGTGTGTGTGTGTGTGTGTGTGTTTGTGTGTGTATACAAATGTCCTCATAATACAATGCTTATCATTATATGTTCCAAAATATTGAATCATCACCACCACCCCCAGAAAAGAAAATGGCACAAAGTTGAAAAGTTCTGTTCTGAGTAGTGCTAGCTGTGTCAGGTGTGGCCAGATTCCCAGAGAAAGTCTTTGGGACTTTCTGCACGCCTCAGGCCTGAGGGTGTGCAGAGCCCAGGAGCACTGTCTGCTCTCTGCACAGGGCACCCTTGAGAAGAAAGCACAAGCCTGTACCTGTCCCTGCCTCTGGTCTCCTGTCAGAAGACAAGGTCCCACCAAGCAGACATGCAGTCGCAGATGCAACACTGGCATCAGATGAGAAGGAAGCTAGAAACCAAGAGGGCTCAGGAGAGAACAAAAGTGTCATTCCCTCTGCAGGAAAAAGCCAGGACTTATCAAGCAACCTGATACCTAGCTGCTTCTAAATTTGTCATGTTTGATTGCTTCAACAACCCTACAGAATAGTCATATCTCATATCCTCATTCCAAAGATGAGGAAACTGAGGCTCAGAGAGGATAAGTAATCAACCAAAAGGCATTTAAGTATAAGATAGAGCAGATATTAACACTAATTCCTTTGACAAATATTTACCAGGATCCTCCAGTGGCCTGCCCGAGGGCTACTTGCAAAACAGAAAGTAAATTCCCTGCTTGTGTTGCCCTCACCTTCTGCCTCATTCCAATCTTGAAGCTTCTCCTAGTGTCAGCAGAACAAGAATGCCCCAAGGAGCTGTCCAAGGGGACACAGCTGTGACTTCCTGGCTGTGCCTTCAGCTTTCCCCTGCTCATGCCATTCCTCTACCTAAACGATTTCCTTAATGGGCTGTGCCCAGCACCCACCGAACCCTCATGCATTGAGCTTCCTACACTGCCAGGTAACACACCAGCCTGCCTGCCCTGAGCACCGCTTACTCAGTGCTGCAGGCTGAGTGCCACGCCCAGGCCCTAAGAAGCGGCCGCCTAGAGGAAGTTCCAGCGTTGTAGAGAGAGGGCGGAGACTTGCTCTGGTCACCATACCTTCTCAGCCCTCTGACTTCCTCTGTGCGTGCTTTGCCCTCATGCTGCTTTGGCCCAAAGAAAGAAAGCAGAGTGCAAGCTGGTGGGGGTTTTTTTCCAAAATTATAATTTACAGTAAGAATTACATCACAATCCTAGACACATACGCACACGTGTACACACATACAATACAAGCGTTACTGGAATGGAATTGTATAAAGTCACTCTATTGTTTGCAATATTTATGCTCTAATATTTTGTGATATCTGACAATGAACTTGATTTCATGACAGTGAAGCATGTCCCTCTGACCCAAAACATTCTGTTTTCGGTAAGGACATTGACTTACTCAATGTAGGTGCCAGGAAAGTCACTTATCCAAACCCTGATTCAACCACCTGTTATAAGAATACTATTTCATACAACATAAGATGCTGTGAGAATTAAAGAGGGCAGTGCTTTTAAAACACTTAGCTCAGTGCAGGACATGATGTAAGTGGTCAATAAATATAAGTTCCCATCATTACGATTTTATTTCCCAACTGCAGTCTCACCAGTCTGAGGAAGAATGGGATGAGGCACTGTACTTCCCTTAAGGAAAGAGAATCGTATGTGTGTTTTTACAAGCACGTTACCATCATCATTTTTAATGATTAGTAAAATTTTCTCCCATTTTACAGATGAGGAAATTATTTGATGTAGCAAGGAGGTGTTGGTAATTAGTGTCAGGACCTAAACAAATATTTATGTCTCTCAAACACTAAGTTATCAAAACCCTGCACACTATGTACAGAAAGTGTCAGACAGAAAATCTAGAGCAGGAGCTCCAGAGAATGTGAATGACTTACAAACAGCTAGAATTCCCCAAATATCCCATGGTAGAGGTTTTTGGATTTTCTAAAAATAGCTACTTCTTCTTCCCAGGAAGAAGCACAACATAGCTGTGTGTCTGGATTTGTTGAATAAACTCCTTTCTCTGTCTGTCCATTTGTCTATTATCCCTCTGCCTGTGGTCCCCACGGGTAGCTGTTTCCTGGCCTACCAGTCAATACCGTTTACAAAATCCACATTTGGTGCCCCAAGAAGAGAATAGAAGGAAACATTTGAAGTTCAAAATATCTGTGATCATCCATATAGAAAGGTTACATGTCATATTGTTAGAAGTATGAACTTCAGAGTAAATGCTGGATTTGACTGCTGGTTCTTGCACCTGCCCAGGAAGGTGACCCTGGGCTGGTCACTTACTTTCCTGAATCTTTGCAGAGGAAAAATGTCACTGTTAGTGTTAGTATTAGCATTAGCATTAGCATTGTTATTCTATGTCAGAGGGCCATTGAGAGGATCACATCACCCTTCAAGACATCAGACGATGAAGCTGAGCTCCCTCAGAATCAAGCCTGAGATGGGGTTCTGAGATGGAGAGAGCACTGAGAAAGAGGATGATGAGGGAAGCAGAATAAGATGAGACATTAAAGAAAACCAAGAATGGAGTCTCAGCCCAGGACTGCCTTCAACTTGATCCTGCAGGAAGCCTCCAGAATACACACTGAGCTGTACAGCTAGCACCACATTGAGCCCAGGAGGCCATACTACATCAGCTAGCCATTTGCTGCTGACTGCCTCTGTCTCATGGGCAGGTGAGGTGGTCCCTATTCAGCCAAGCAAATTAGCCCCATTCAGCCACATAAAGTCCCTTATTCAGACAGGTGAGATAGCCCTGTTTGGCCAGAGGAGATAGCGCCTATTCAGGCAGGTGAAGAGGCTACCGTTAAGGAAGAAAAGTAGTTCATTCAACCAGAAGGCAGCTAAAGGCTGCTAGACGCTATCACCCACGGCAGCTGGAGGATGGGCAGGGTTCTTGTTAGGGCACCAATGGCATCCACCACAAAGCAGTACCCAGCAAACATAAGCCTCCACTTGATGATGGTTATTATTATTGTAAATTATCCTCCCAATTCTCAGGCTGAGCTGGTTTCACTTGAGGCAGCAAAACTCATTCAACATATCTAAGGCTTCTGGCTTTGGCCTGACCCAGAGCAGTAGAGACCAATCTACAACAATAACATCATGACAGGAAGAAAATTCCCTTCTCCGATGTGGAAACCAAATGCCCTGAATTGTCCAACATCAGAAACCTCAGAAAACCCTAACAGGATGTTTTGACATATATAGTTCAGGCTTCAGACAACTGCTTCCCAGTGGAAATATGAACTGTGCAGAGAAAAAAAAAAAAAAGCAAGATCTAGGAAGCCAAAATGACAAGACAGATCAACTTGAAAAGCTGGACATGTAAAGCTTGGTATGCAGTGACTGGGCTGAAAGCAAAGTTTTTCAAGGAAAATTTTCTTTGCCTTTCTGAGGCCAAAGAAAACTGGTTTGTTTGTTTTCCCAAAGTCACTAGGAAAATGGTCTTGACCATCTGCACCGGTCATATCTGGACCCAGATCTCCGCCAATCAAAGAGCTGCCACTATATGGGGAGCTGCAGTAGGAAGAGGAAACCCCAGCTCTGTCTTGGCCACATCCCATGGGTGACCATCTGACTCTATCTGCAAGCCGATGGCACCTGCATTTAAGTCCCCAAACAGGACCCTCCCCTTAGCTCCAACCTCAAATGTCTGAGAGCCGCACAGGGTGTTCAATTGATGGCTAGCGGGCATCTCAGGGTCAACAGGACTAAAAGAAGGACACATCACAACTTCCCTTAGCTGCGAGAGCCTTCTCCAAATGCTGCCTTCCCCACACATTCCCTGGCTGTGCTATTTAAATAGCAACCCCAACCCCAGCACCAATCCCCACTTCCTGCTTCATTTATGCTATGGGCCTTACCACAATCTAAAACATTTCTCATTTCACCTGTGTTTTTCTTCTGTTGTCCACTCTCCCTGCTGGACTGAGATCTACGAGAAGGGTTGTGACTCTAGCTGTAGCTCTAGTGCCCAAAATAGTGCCTAATACATTATCCACATTCAAAAATATTTCCTAAGTAAATGGACATACAGATTTACTTAAACATTTATTTGTAAATCAATTCCCTTTTTTAACATAAGTAAATTCATTTTAAGGGGAAATACAGAGCTAGGCTATAAATGACCCAGCGGCATTCAAAAGGCGTAAAAAGAAGTTACCCAGGAAAAGAAATGCAATGGAAACAAAACGTTATTATTAAGCCTAGCTAGATATTTCTGCCAGCCCAATTCCCTAAGCCTTCGGCGTGATATCTCTTTTCCTAAAAGGGAAATCAGCAAGTGTTTAAACACACACCAGCACCAAACCAAGACTGCTTTTAATGAATGAAAAAAGCCAATAAAGAACTGAAAGGCAAATTTCTTTCTAACCCTCTGACTCATTGTTAATTATTCTTGGGTCTCTGTATCACCTAAACATCTCCTGTTCCACACACAAATACTGAGCATCCCATACTTCTGGAAGCAGTAAAATAGATATTAATGACCTTAAATTTACTGAATATCAGTTCCCTCCACAATTTCCCCACATGTGTACAGGAAACTGAATTTTCTCAATTGCTCAAGTCAAATCCAACATTGCTATCTCCCTCATTCTCTTACATAGCATATATCCAATCTGTCAGCAAATTCTTCCTGCTCTACCTTCAAAATATACCCCAAATCTGATTATATATTACTATATACAATATCCCTTTTCTGAGTTAATTGGTGGGGAGGTACTGAGAATCATTTTACATGGATATTTCCCTAAAGAAATTCACAGTCTGGCTGTGAGATAAAGCCTGTGTGTAATTGGCATGCAGATTATGGAGGAAATTGTGAATTCCACAAGAAAAGAATATATCATGTGCTTTGAAACCCAATATGTGATGAATGTTTAGCATGTGTCTGTTTACAGGTGTGCACACATATTTCTCATGAGAAGAATGTGCTTCCTTGTACCTTGATATTACAGGCTTGGACATAGGACTTGCTTTGTCTAACAAGGCAAGAATAGAAGTGTAGTTTTTTAATTCAGAGTCAAAACTGTGTATTTCTGCTCATCCTTTTGGGAGAGTTCAATCTCTTTCTTGAGCAGAATTTGCCTCAGTTAACCATTGTCCTTTCAGCCTAAGACTAAAAAGAAAACACATGGAACAGAGCTGCCCACACCAACATTCCAATGCCCTGGCAAGAAGTAATTACTCGTTGTATATGTCACTGAGTTTCATAGCTCTTTGCTACACAGCATTATTGTGCAGACAGCCAAGACAGAAACTTGTGGGAAGAGGTAACTTTGGGAATCCATTAGAGATACTTCCTGACCAGAGGTGGAATTACACACCATCCTTCAAGAAATATATTACTGGATTGCAACCCAACCAGGTATCAGAAAAAAATATCTCAGCTGGGGCCATGCTGGGGATATAAAAACTCCTGTGAAGACTGGTCATGATCTCACAGCCAATAGAGAGGAATGGAAAAAGTTGATGATTTTTTTCCTAAGTATTTGGGTGCTGTTGTTTGCTCTTGGGTAACTTGTTTATTTGTGTACATTTAGGAGAACCCAATCTTCTTCCTTTTCCTCTCAAGATTCCCAGCACTGCTCCATTCTTGTGCCTCACATTCTTCCCGGGAAGTCTGCCATGGCCCTGGTAAGTAAGCACCTAGCGTAGGTAAGAGTCTGCCCTAATTTGTGAACCTCCAAAATCAAATCCTGAGGCAAACACTCAAGTGCAGAGAGTTTGAGAGTTGTTTTGAGAAAGTAGGAGTGAAGGATGAGAGAACAAGAGAGAAAGACTTGCAAAATGTACACGGATGGCCACATGAGAACTACAGGCAATTGGGACTTGGTCCCCCTGGGAACTCTCTAAGGAAAGGTGCAGAATGCCTCTTGGAATGAGCCCAGTGGTGACTGAGGACCCAAGCCATTTATCCACCACCTCTCGTCTCCCCTTGGTCGAGGTCTTCCCCAGGGCTGCTATCTCCACTTCTTGGTGGCATTTGCACCAAGCTGGGGCTGCTCCAACTGAGGCAGTGAAGCAAAGACAGACAGCAGCCCATACTTCACACACTGCAAGGGACATAGGCAAAAACTGCCCACCTTCAGGTCCCGCAATGAATGTGCCAAGGGCACTCGGCTCTGTGAACAGCAGCCCTATTACTACTAGACAAAGAAAAAAAGAAAATTGTTTCAAGCATAGGCCTTTCTCTTGAGCATCCAGCTGAATGACATACAGCTCTGTTCAATATTTTCCAACTTCTGACACCATCTTCCCCCTCAGCCTGGTTCTGCTCTTTCCTTTAATTTCCCAACACATAAAATAACCCCATCACCCACTCTTTTTTTTGTCACTTCAAAGATATCATCCATTTCTCACACTGCCTCACCTCCAGAATCAGAATTGACCTATGACTTCAAACCTGGTTTCCCAGCCACATTCAGCCCACCCCAAGAGTCATTCCTTCCCGAGTACACTCTGCTCTGGGTCCTCAGCACTTGCTCTCTGAAACATACTTGCTTTCCACTTCCCACATCTAGAAGATAAGTTGCTTAAAGGTAGGACCTCTTCCCTCTTCAGTCATACCTGTGTCCCCAGTGCCTAGAACAGTATCTACCATCTAAAGTGCTCCACTGGATCTGTTGAATGAACAAATAGCTCACAAGTAGAAGGTTCCACAAAGCTCATACAGTAGCCTACAAAGCAGAAGATAGCAAGAAACTTCTCAGCCTGTCACTGTATCTGTCCCTTCCTATCTGGCCCCACTGAATTAAAGGTATATGCGAAGGTAGAGATCTGAGCCAATAGCCTAGACAGGAAATCAGGCTACAGAGAAGAAAGATGAACAATTTCATGCAGAGCATTCAAGCTGGACAAGTCCACTGTGCTCACTGAGGTTGAACACATCAGTTACTTCTTTTGAGTTGCACAGTTTTGCAAATTTCACATTTAAGCAAACTGACAAGAAAGTGACCAAGGCAGTAACAATCCTAACTCCTAACTCTGCCCTGGTGCCCCCCCCCATTCACTCTCCAACCTTCTTCAGAGCTATGGTCTCCTTGCCTCACTCCAGAAATCTCCTCAAGGACACTTGCCATCAATACAGCATGGGGAAATATTTCTCTCCTGGTACAGCAGGAATTTCCTTCCTGAGAGAAGAACATAAAGATTAACTAGGTGAGGAAATTTTTCCCTTGGCTCTGAAGCTTGGGACATTTGTCTGATCCAGTACATATTCTCTAGGAGACAGGCTAAATTAAAATACTAATGGGCTGCTGTATTTAAAATATATTTACCAATGATTAATGGCTTAGTAAGTGATATATATTTCAATAATTTCTTATTACAATGTGGAGAAACCTCAATAAATATTCTCAGGGTAATTAGTGGGTATTTATTGAACATTTAGCTGTGTTTTCCTGCACACCCAAAAAGGTGTCACTAGTGCAGGCCAGTCCTCTGTGATGTACAAAGAGGGACCCAGCCCAGGAGCAGGCATCAAATCTAGCATCACAGCAAAAATGAGACCCCAGTCCTTGGGGAATAGTTATCCTGCAGATGCAATTTGTTTGGGCTGAATTATTGCTGACTATGCTATAGGATATTGACTACTTGTATAAAAAAACATAAGAGTGCACATAAAGTTTGATCTTACCTCTTCTTTTGACATTTCTGAAAGTTTAACAGTGCTAGTTGTCTCTCAGACCCATTCACAACAAGACCTGAGTGGACAGGCCTTCTGGTCTGTCACAGCCGTCATCTGTGGCAGCCTGACCCTCCTAGATAAGATTAAGTTATCAACCTGTTGCATTTGTGATGGGTCTTACATTGGCCACCCTAAGGATTTTTTTCCAAATGCTGCTCAAGTGCCACAAGCAGAGGTGTTACCCAAGGATGGGGAACAGGGAGTTGCCTCACAGCAGAGGTGAACACTCCTCGAATGTCTGAAATGAAGGGAGGCTTGACCAAGCCATATAAGGCACCCACTCTGCTCAGCAACCCCCCGGAGCCTCTTTTCCCTTGACCCCACAAATTGGAAGCATAGAGATCACTAGTTGACTTAAAGTGAAAGTATCTGCCTCAAAGCCTATTAGAGTCTTTACCCTCCCCCGTCATCTGGCACAGCTTTCATGAGTATAGTTACTGTTCTAGTTCATTTGGAAACACACACACACACACACACACACACACACACACACACACATTTAAACCAGGCTTTGTCCAGAGCAACAATTCTGACTGACAGTCTGAAAGTAGAAGTCCACAGAAAGAGCCTTCCTGCCTGCCAGAGCAGGCAAAGTCTTCCCAAGTGTATCACTCAGCCTTCCTATCACTCGGACAAAATACTTGGCACCCAAAACTTATAGCAGGTGTCTACTTTGGCCCTTGATTTCCAAAAGATTCCATCTATGGTCAGTTGGCTCCAAAGCAAAAGTGGCCATGGCATAAGGGTCTGGTGCAGAAATGCTGCTCACCCAGCGGAGACCAGGAAGCAGAGCGAGGGAGGGGCAAGGGCCAGAACACACCCAACGCTCCCCAGTAACCGCCTGCAACTACGGTCCAATCACCTTCCGCACATGTGAGAATTTTGAGGGCTATTTTAGCTCTAAGCCATAATGCTGCAATACAGATTTGTTATGATGTGTATCTGAAATGTCCCCCACAAAGTTCCTGTATTGAGAACTTGGTCCCCAGCAGCACTGCACTATTCAAAACTGCAGACTTCAGAAATGTAACTGGATTGTAAGGGCTATAACCTCATCAGTTCATTCATCCAGTGGATGGAATCATAGTTCAGTGGCATTATTGGGAGGTATTGGAAACTTTAGGAGGTGGGGCTTAGTTGGGGGAAGTAGGCCACTGGGAGCCCGCCCTGGAAAATCAAAGTCCTCCTCCTCTTCATCTTTCTCTTCCTCCTCCTCCTCCTCCCCATCCCCATATTCTTCTCTCTCCCTCCCTCTGACTCCATCTCCCCTCCCCTTCTCTCTCCTTGTCTCTCCGTCTCTCCCTGTCTGGCTGACATTAGGTGAAGAACCCAGCCATACCTTTCCTGCATGATATTACCACCTGGCCAGAGACCTAAAAGCAATGGAGTGAGCTAGTCATGGACTAAAACTTCTGAAATCATGTGCCAAAATAGACCTTTCCTCTTTAAATTATTTATCTTAGTTATTTCGTTGAAAAACTGACTAACGTATGAACACAGCTGCCTACAACTTCCACATCCAATCCAAAACTCCCATGTGATACCTCTAAGGACCCAGAGGAATATAGAGTCATAAAAAGGAGGGGACCTGAGTCTCTGGCGGAGTTCATGGAACAGATTTCCTGTGCCAACGAATACTGGACTGTGATGTGAGCATTTTTTTTGTTGTTCTTTGCATTAAAACCACTGAGATTTGGGGAGTGTGTTTACCACAGCTGGCCCACCCAAATCCAGGAGGAGGGACAGTCTTTGAGACCTTCTCTCTCTCTCTTTGGCTCTAGTACTGATACCACCTGTGCAGGCTCCCAGTGTGAGCAAGCCACTTCCTATCTGTCCCCTGAAGAGGGTTCACCTAAATTCCTATGGGAAGGAGAGGTGAAGTTCTTCTGAATCAGAAGCTCCTACCTTGGGTTGGCCTGCATGAGCCCTAGTCTTGGATAACTCTGGACAGAAGCCCTGGGAGGAGAGTAGGAGCACTGATGCTAATACCCCCAGACTCAAAGTCCAGAGTCCTGTCTCATTTTAACCTGGGCCACCTGGGAATTCTCCCTTTAGGAGCCTAATCCTTAAATGAAATTCCTCCTCTGACTAATCCAGGGACATGGGCAACATTATTTCACAGAGGAAGACTAAAAGCTGCTACTGTGGGCTCTGTTAACAGCTAAAGTCCGGTTTACAATCTAGGTTTTTTGGAGGGCAGCAACTGGATTTTCCAACCTTCTTCACTCCAACAGAAATAAATATGTTCTAATGTACTTTTCATGAACATCAATATTGAGCCAAGCACAGACACTTCTCACTTGGATAAGTAAACATCTATCCTTATGTGATGCCTAAGGGTGGTTCACTCTTAAGAGCAAATGAAAGGTGGTTCCCCTCATCCAGGAGTATTTCAGCAATTGGAACAAAAGATTTCTAAAGAACTAGAAATGCATGCACAGGCAGGGGATTCCAACCTCTGTGGTACACCCAGGTTATCATACCAACTTGAATATGAGCTCTCTGCCCTCTAATATCCTGGTCAGCAACCTGTGCAGAGCATCAGAGTAGGTCAGAGAAAACAGAGCAAGCACAACTCTGAATCTTAACGCTGGTCTCAAAGTGAAAGACTGAATACCTAAGTAAGGCTGTCATTGCAAGGGTGAAGGGAGACCTGTGCAGACAGTGTTCTTGAGCCAATGTCAGGTAGAAAGTCACGCACTCACAGTCCAACAGACATGGAACTGTGCTGTTCACGGCTCCTACCTAGCACTCCTTACCATGACCCACTGCACATTCCGAGCCGCTCTTTACCTCTCTTGGACATTGATAAGTAACGGTATCATAATTTTTGTTAGTGTTTTCCATACCCCATTCTGGGAGGAGGGGATTCCCGTTGCATCATCATCTCACTTCTTCAGACCTGACCTTTATTTTTTCTCTCCTTCCTATCTGCCTTTCTCTGCCAAGCACTGACTTCCTCTTTGTCTTCTTCTCCTAAACTTTGCCTCTGCCTCTATGTCTTGCTCTATGTTCCCAAATCTGTCTGTCTTTCTTTCTATATGGGTTTCAGTCTGTATAACCCTCATCAATTCTGCCTTAGTTACTTTTCTCTTGTTTCTGAGACAAAATACTTGACAACCAAAGTTAAAAGGGAAAGGTTTATTTAGCTCACAGTCTGAAGAGGTTTTAGTCCATTATTGGCTGGCTCCAAGGTAGGGCGACACATGGCAGAGGTGCAAAAATTCATGGTGGCAGAAGACAGCAAAAGAAAAAGGGGGAGACCAACATCTTTCTGTGTCTTATAGTGTATCCAGTCTACCTACCAGGATTAGGGCGGCACCAATCCAATCAGTGAACTGATCCAGCAAACACCCACCCAATCCCAGCACCCTTAGTCCCAGCATTGTACCACCAATCAATCATACACTCCAGATTCAGCCATCTCCAAAAAAGCCCTATGACCACCCAAGGTCTGGGGTGACATCTAGACACAAGCCATTACAAATCCCATCTCTATCCCTGCATATCTTTAAATATCACTATTTCTCTCCACCTCTCCTCCAACCCCAGTTTTCCTTCATCTCTCCCTCTTCACTCAAATTCTCATCTCTGGGGGAAAAAGCAGAAAGAATCTAGTAGGGTGAGAAGCCAGGACAGATGGCATTATTTCATTTCTCTGCAGAAAGGCTGTACATTCCTCCTCGTGTTCTCCCCAAAAAGAGGCCTCTCTTGCTATTTAACTGGCTACTGCTGAGGCAGGAGAAGATTGACCTGGGCTGACAAGACCCTAACTCAGGCCTGGGGGCAGAAGAGGGCATGCAGGCCCAGGGCCCTCTCTAGGTCTGTTCACATCAAAGCCATGTCTCTCCTCCTCAGCAAATTGTACTTAGCTCAACTTCCAATAAACAACATCCTTGGAGCCTGTTGGGACACTAAGGCATATGCAGATCACATTATGCACCCCCAGAGGATTGAGTTGTTAATTAAACTTTCAACCACAGTCAGAGTTTCCCTCTGCATTTCTGGTCCTCACCGTGTTCTCAAGCACTCTTAGCATTACTATACACACATCTGAAACACAGTGTCAGGAGGCTTTCTCTGACCCTTGAGAGCTTTGGTGGTTTCTTTTCTCACCCAGGCCCCTAACCACCCGGTTCTTAATTCCCCCACTGTCCTTTCCCTGCCACAATAGTAGGCAATTCCTTCTTACCATCTCTTTAACCTCCTTCTTCCTTTTTGTTAGAGGAAAGGGTTATTTTTGGAAGGGTATGCTAGGGCTAGGCTTTGCCCAAAGGTGGCAATTTAATTAAAATACTTACTCTCTCCCAGCTCTGTGCCAGGCACAGAGAACAACTAGGGAAATAAAATGAACTCCCACCCTGAAGGGCCTCCCCATCTACCAAGAAAGATAGAAACCTAACTGTCAGAAAGAAATAGGGCACCCATGGTCCACAAGTCACATTTGGCAACATGCTTTCAGACTACCCAGGGTTTCCAAATCTTTTTAACCAGCAACTTTTAAAAGTAGAAAAGCCCATATCAAAATTTACTTTTCAGGGTTCACCTGAGACAGAGAAAAAGACAGACAGAGAGAGAGAGAGACCATAAAATCATAACTGATCTTGAACTCTCCGGAGAGCTGAGGGTGCAGAGCTTCGAGGTAATTTGAGATGAGAGGCTGCTCCGAGGAAGGTCAGAACAGAAAGCTGAGACTGAAAATCCAGAAAAGAAGTTGAGATGAAATCCAGATAGAAAGTCAAAGCAAAATATCCAGGCAGGAAATTGAGACAGGAAATTCAGACCAGAACTTGAAAAAAGAAACTCAAACAGGAAATCAGAATAGGAAATCCAACTCAAGATAAAGGAACGGCCGCCATGGCCGTGGGAAAGAGACTCAGCTACAACTTAACAGGTAGCTAAAGGCCAAATGTGGGCTCGGTGACCCTGAAGCCTCTCTGGGAGTTCCAGATATAAAAGAGTTTGGCCTTCTTGGCAGACTCTTCCCATCATCTTTGGGGTTCACAGGAAAGACAATAAAGTGAAGGCCACAGAGAGCCACCTTTGCCTTCACAGGTGTGGGTCTTTAGAGGGGACCTAGCGCTCTGGGGAAAAGGTTTTAAACTCATCCTCCACACTCCCCAGTTGGAATCGCCTCTCAAGGCCCTTTTTGTGAGGGCAGCAGATACTGTCATTCTAGTGTCAAGTGAGGGCCAACAGCTGCTGAAATGTAGGAAGGTAAAATTCTCTACCCATGAGAAATAATCAATAAGGTCAAACCAAGTCACAGCAAAAACTGTAGGGAGAAATGCCTGGTACTCGTAGACCAGGAGACTCACTCTGTGAATTCTTGCCTCTCCCTTCTGCTCTCTCCCTGAGGGAACAAACATTTTTAGTAGCTAAGCCAATAGATGTATTAGCCAAGCATACTGTGAATGTTCAACAAATACTGGGAAAAATTTACCACTGGAAAACTAGTAAATATATAAATAGAGAAATGGCCCACACATGGAAGGCCTAATTCGCCTTTCCCCTCCATAAGCTTGATCTTGTGCAGCTCCAACTTCCATCAAATAGAGCACCATTAGCCCCCAAAACTGCTTCAAGAGTAAAACAAAGAAAGAAATGCGTGAAATATGGTGGCTGGCTAGCAACTCTGGCAAACATAAGAACAGACAAGAGCGGTGGGATGAGAGTCTGGGGTAAAACCATAAAATTGAGAGCTAGATGCTTGAATATGGATTCCAGATGCAATAAGTTACTGAAACACTCCAGTTTTCCATTTCTTTGTTTATAAAATGGGGCAAATAATGCACCTGCTTCAAGGAGTTTCCATAGGTGTGAGGCGAGCTGATGTTATGTGTGAGTTGAATGTTTATAACCGGACCTGGCACACGAAGGTCTGCAGAAGTGGTTTCCATATCATGAATGACTCTTTTATGTCATATATTATTTCTTTAAGCTCTCAGAAACCCAATATAGCTTCCGAATCCCAACAACCAAAGAGTTTATCAAAGAGATGACTTCAGAAAACCTAAATGAGAACAGCTTTTCCTGCTTGGCAGTGAAACACCACTTACTCCTCCAGTGTCTCACAATGTTCCAGCTTCTGCCACAATGCCTCCCTTCAGAGGCCCAGGTCACAGTCATCAGAGGGCACAAGATAAAACATTAAATTGCTAGCCAAGAAACCTTTCAGCCATCCGGACAAAAATTTTAATCTCCAGGATCATCTTCCTAATTTCTAATAGTCATGAAAGTCCTAACTTGGACCCTTCTGCTCTCTTTCTTAAATAATAGGCTCAGTGCATGGCTTTTCTACACCTCTGAGAGAATTTGCTTTCAAAAATAAAGTACTGAGACAATGACTTTTAGGAGTTGTTGTACTCAGAGCTTGTAAGGAAATAGACAATACAGGATGTATAGTTTATAAGATTGTTTTATATTATTCACCCAAAAAGTCAAATGAAGAAGAGGGCAAGAGCTCAGTCCACATGCTAGAGACACAAAGAATTCTGCTCAGGGCCTGGATTCCATAGTAGTGTCCTGCGCAAGTTCAGC
This sequence comes from Hydrochoerus hydrochaeris, assembly GCA_004027455.1. Taxonomy (NCBI): domain Eukaryota; kingdom Metazoa; phylum Chordata; class Mammalia; order Rodentia; family Hydrochaeridae; genus Hydrochoerus; species Hydrochoerus hydrochaeris. The sequence goes on from PVLA01005829.1 coordinate 16,341, forward strand.
TGAAGACCTTGAGCCCATGGCAATGTCTTCCATGAGTCCAGCAGGAGACCTAGAGCCCACGACAATGCCTCATGCATGTTTCTATCAGGAATATGCACTGGGAAGACCCAAAGGTCAGTGATGAAAGTCTGCACCAGTGGGGTGAAGAATCTGGGCCAGCAGGCTGAGGGATCTGCACTGTAGCCAAGAAGTGATGCTCAGGGTAAGAGCCAGAGTTCCCCCAAAGAGAACCACAGCCATCCTCAGAAACGGCAAGGACCCAAGTTCCTCTGATGATGAGAACAGCTGAGTTCATATTAGGAAAGCCGGCTTCACAAGCTTCTGCAGGAGAATCAACTGCACACCAACTTCCCCTCCAGTCCTCCTTTTATGCTGTTAGCAACAATCCTCAGGTAAATCCTCCACACTCAAAATCACACTGATTCAGTTCAGCTGGATGTTCCAGGTTGACCATTAAATAATCCACTTCAGAGTCTCTAGATGGGGGTACTCTGGGGCTCCCCGGAAATCAATACCCCTTCTCCATCCACCACAGCAGTCCCTCACCCCTACAGCATTCCCTGTCCATTAACCCAATCAATGAGTTGGTTAGACAGCTGTAGCTATAAGACTTAGAAGTTCAGAGGCCATTTGTCCAGGTGCTTGGGGCTGAGAACCCAAGAGAAGCAAATGTCAGGCAAGATCAATAAAGTTCTGAGTGGATGGAGAAATGAGGTTTGAGTCTTAGAGCACATGCTCAGCCAAATCACTAGAGACCACAACCGCTACGAGTTAGTCAGCAGCAACTCCAGACAAGAGCTCAAAAGCCAATTTTAAAGTAAAGAAATGGAGGCATGGAAAGAGCTCTAGACTGGGGGACACAAGTATGTGAGCTCAGGCAGCAGTTCCTACTAGTTCATCATAGAATGAGTTGCTTTCTGAACAGCATAAGGAGCACCGGATACAGAATCAAAAAGTTCTTAGTTCATTTTCCTTTCCTTGCTCCCTCTCTCTCAGTTTCCCCTTCCTTTTGAACAATTTCTTCCTATTCCAGAGTATCTTTTATAGCATGCAAACGTATATTAATTTTTTTTAAAAAGTTCTTGGTTCAAGTCCTGAATCCATCTCTCACATGCTGTATAAAACTTGAAAAACTCTGATTTTTGGGTTCCTCATCTGAAAAGTAGGGTTCAGAGTAGCAGTCATTCATGGGATTGCTGTGATGATTAAATAAATCAATACATATAAAATATTTAACAGTGTCAGATGCATATTATGCATTCGATAAGCATTAGCTCGTGTTACTGGAAGCAACAAGAAGGATATAGAGAGAAGGATTGTTCTGGAAGAAAGATGATAAAAAAACCTCTCAAAGAAGCATTCCTGTGTGTCTTACATATATGGATTCAAGGTAAATATAGAATGGCTACTAATTGCAAATCTTTTTATTCAGCCCATATTCAGCAAAGAAAGAGCCCTCTGTGCCCAAGTTAGGTGAAAAATTGGTTGTTTTGAACTTTTTCATGAAAGATTCAATGCACACCAAATTGAAGCAATTCGATATGCTTTTCTAAAATTTTGGCTTTCCATTATTTTCTCCTCACATGCTTGTGCTGATATCTTATCTCGGGCCAGGAATGTAGCTCAGTGGCACAGTGCCTGCCTGGCAAGCATGAGGTCCTGTGTTCAATTCCTGGTATCCAAAAAATAAAAAAATATTTCTAAGAAGATATCTTATCTCCATATAAAAAACAACTGTTCAATTTTCACTCACCTCCCAACTCTGGAGTGTTGACTACCTGGAATGGTAGGCAGAACATGCTTGATGACAAAGAGTTCTAAAATCATTGGCAATGTCTGCCATGGGCAGTGGTGAAACGCTGCCATGTTGTACCACCTCTGGTCTAGATCATCTCCAAGGGACTTCCACCTTTGGTAATGTAGGAGCTTATGAAATTCCCAGTGGGGTGAAGGATAAAGAAACAGCACCAAAGAAACAGCAATCCATGAGCCCATTTTTAAGTGACAAAGTCCATCTAACAAAGCTACTCTGCACCCAGGACCTGGTACCTTCTCCTACAGCCAAAGTGACCTGGGATAATTTTCCAAGCACAGAGAAGGCAGGTGAGAGGTCTGTCACTCACATGTTGTGTGGTTCTGAGAAAGCCCATTTCTCCTTGTATAAGAGTTCCTACATGCAATATGTTGCATAAGGAAAGCCCTTTATACTACTAATAATACTTAGCCTTGCTTCTTATGACACAGAAGAATGGGACAGCTTGGAACAACAGCTCTCTAAGGGGCCAAATGTCTGCAAGAAGACATAAGAACAGCAGACATCACCCTCAGGCATATGGCTAGAATTAGGCAGATACATGTCCAAGGTCTAGATTTGAATATCTACTTACCTACCTCCATTTCTTGGATTTCTCAAAGAAACCCACAATATGATATGTGCAAAAGGAAGTGCTCATTCCAAACCTATGCCTACCACTCTCTAGTGAAGGCAACATCATCCACCAAGATGCATAGTTCAAAAGGCTCAGGAACACATTTGCCCCCTCTCTCTGCCTCCCTGCCTTCAATAAACCTTTTCAAATTTACCTCTTCCATAATTTTAGAAGATCTAAAATGTCCCCCCAAAAAACTCCTAGTTAAAGGCTTCATCCCCACCCCATGGCATTACTGGGAGGCAGTAGAGCCTTTCAGAGGTAAGATCTAGAAAAGCCTTAGGTCTTTAGGTGTGTGTCCTTAAAAGAGACTATGGAATGCCAGTCTCTTGCTCTTTGTCTTTGCTTCCTGACTGCCATGATGCAAACAAATTCCTCTGCCATGTGCTCCCTGCCATGATATGTTGCCTTGCCACAGGCCCAAGGCAATGGGGCCTGATGGCAGATCATAGACTGAAACTTCTGAAACTGTGAGAAAAGTAAACCTTTCCTTCTTCTAAGTTGATGATCGCAGGTATTTTGTTACAATGATGGAATTCTGGCACAAGTATATACTTCTCATTATCTCTACTAGCACCATCCTTAGTCAAGAATCATTGTTTCCCTCCCAGATAGTTTCAACAGTCTACTAATTGGTCTTTTGGCTTCTTTCTTGTTTTATTTACCCATAGTCAGTTCTTTATACATCATTTGGCATTGTTTCATTCAGACTATGTCACTTCTCTGTTTCAAATCATCCAGTGCATTCAGTTTCACTTAGAATAAAATTTAAATTTCTTATTAGACCATACGTGAGTTGGCCCCAACCTACTATCCTGTCTTTATTTCACTCTAAGTTGTCATGAGACCTTCAAGTCCCCAAAATATTGGTCTTCATTGTTCCAACAAGCTATAGCAAACTATTACACTGATAGCTTCCAATGAACACAACCCCCATACCCTCTGGTACTTCCCTCCTCAAATTGATCAGGGAATAGGCAGGTACCTTGACTTATGACCACCTGAGCACTGGCCCCATGGAATCTTGGAATCTGTTCACCTTGTGTTTGTGTCCCCCAAAAGTTGTATGTTTAAAGCTTGGTTGCCAGTCTGCAGCACTACTGAGAGATGGTGGAATCTTAGGAGACAGGTCTAGTTGAAGGAAATTTGGTCGTTGTGAGCATCCCCTTGAAAGGAATATTGGGACCAGGTCTTTGTCTTCCTCTCTCATTACTTCCTGGATGCCATCATGTTTAGCAGCTTCCTTCACCATGTATTCCCTACCATGATCTGCTGTCTCACAACAGGCCCAAAAGCAGCAAGGCCAAAGTGAAATGAAGCCTCTAAATTTGTGAGTCTAAATAAACCTTTCCTCTTCTTAAATTGACTCATCTCAGGAATTTTACAATGGAAAGCTAATAGGCCTCTCTTTCATGAAGAATGAAAACATATGAGCAATTAAAAAGATGCCAGTCCTTAGTACCAACTGCCAGGCATAGGGTCAGAGCCTTTTGAGATGTCCCACACTGGTCCACACCCCCAGGAGGTGTAGCTCTTTGAGCATCCTGACAGCAACCTTGGGGAGGAGGAAATAAAGCAATACCCTTCACCAAATTAACAACCCACAAAATTATTTTTAAAAAATAGAAAATTAGTATTTTTCTTATTGCCTGGTTTTGAAGGCCTGTGATGCCTTCACTATTCTGTTTTGATCAGTTTTATACTATTTTGTGTTGTATGAATTCATTGTGCATGAAGATATAGACAACTATTTAGAAGAAAACAAGAAACATAAAGTAGCCACTGTTGATCTCCTATTGTCTTGCTTTAAAATCTGTGTCGCTTACATTGTTTTCTTCTGATCTGCTTTGTTCTGTTTTGTTATGGTTTGTTTTACCCTATTTAAAATAAATTTCTAAAAAGAAAGGAAAATTAGTATTTTTTAAACCACTAACTTTTGAGTGGCTCCTTACACAGCAATTTATAACTGAAGCACAGGGTAAGTGAGGTCGTGTGCTTATCATTTATTTTAATAATATTTATTTATCTGGGCCTTTGCATTTATCATTTATTTTGCTCTGAGTCCTGTGCTCACAACCCTCCTTTGGCTTACTCCTTATGACACTTGTTTCAGTCCAAATGTCACCTCCTTAAAGGAGCCTTCCCTGACACACTATCTAAAGTAGCACTACATACAAATCTCCATAGCCTTCTGCGTCTCTGTCTTCCAGACACTGAATGCTATCTAAAATGATCTTGTGCACTGATAGTCTCCCAACCTTTTGAGCCAAAATGGAAGTTCTACAAGAGTAGGGATACTTTGGTCTTACGCATTACCATACTCCCAATGGCTTCTCAAAAAATATTTGTTGAATAGATAAATATGACAAATCCTAGAACATCCATGGAAAGTCTGCAAATATTTTCTTGCTGATCTCAAAAGGGAACAAGATTTCTTTTTATTGTGCTAACATCGGGGAGTTACCCAAAGCTGCTCTGATAAGTAACCTCAATTGGGGGTCAATAGAACTTGTTGCTCCAATGGGCTTATAAACTATTAGTGGACAAGAGACCCAGGTTCTCACTAGCTTCTATGCACAGGTGAGAACAGATGGCTACAACCAAGGAATCTGCCATGAATCCTGCTCTTTTTCTACAACATAATGCTGCAATGACAGAAGATCCCTTCATAACTCCAATTTTAGAAAATACTTCATTCATCCTGATGTGTCTTGTACTTACGTATTCTCCAAGAGAACTTCTTCCCACAACTTTGTGACTCAGAAGAGGAATTTCCTCCTCAGGGGAGTAGTTAGGGGTTCTACGACATAGGAAATAGTTCCCATAGTGTGGTCCTCAGACTGGCATCAGCATCCCTTGGAAAACTGGTGGGAATGAAAATTCTCAGGTCCCACCCAAGACCTCCATGAGACTTGGTGGGGGCCAAGCTATCAGACTTTTAACAAACTCTCTTGAGTTTTCTCAACTAGGTTAAATTTGAGAATTTTTGCTAAAATAAAAAGGAACATTAGAATTCAACTTGCCTTGGCTCCATTTCCCACTTGGTCTAAATAACAGCTGGGAGACTTTGGGCACATGACTTAATCTGTTGAGCTTCAGCCTCTCATCTGTACACAAGGATCAAAGCTGCTCCTATGTGTCATCCTTTCTTGATTTGTCTATGTCAAACAAAATATCTCTTTCCTAAAACAATGGCAATTTTACAAGAGCTGAGCAAAATCCATGCTGCATGCTTAAATTTAAATTTTTCTATTACAATAAAAGACACACTGTTGCTAATCCTCCTTAAACCCTCCCCTCACTTCAGACACACTTATCCCATCATTCCTGCCACTTTCTTAAACAGTTCTGTAAGTCCTCTTTCTTGAGTGTCTTTACAAAGTGTAATAAGAACAAACGCATTGAACGCTACTGCCAAGTGCTGTCCACTAAAAAGGCAGGGCTGCAGAAACCACAAGAGCGTCCTCGCCCACCTACTCAACGGATCTAGCACCGTGAGATGTCCGGCTCTTCCTCAAAGTCAAAATGACCTTGAAAGATAAACATTTTGAAATAATTCAGTGTATCAGAGTAGCCATGAGTGCAACCCTAAGGTGATTCATGAAAGAAGACTTCCAGGACCATTTCAGAAAGGGGCAAGAGAGGTGGGCTATGTTCCTTTGAAGAAAGGGGAGGCATGTTAAGGGAAATTATTGGTAGTTAATTATTACGGCAGTAGTTTTAAGACAAATATTCACTGTATTTTTTGATCACATATCATATGCACTTACTTAGCCTCTATCTCTGCTCACTGTCTTGCAGACTTCATGGTCTTGGATCGCCAGTAGTCTCCCCAGTGTCAAAGTGAGTATCCACCACATGGGAGGTAGAGAGTCCTTGTTTAATGGGTGAAGGGGTGAACTAATATGCATTTTCTACTGTTGTTCTATATTCATTGCCATAATGTACTTTAGCCCCTCCGCAGTCCTACTAATTCCACCACAGGAACACACTCTGGCCTGCAGCACCCCCTTAATTAGTTCCTTCTCAGGCCCTTCGTGAGAGCTCCATAGAAGTTACACACTGGACTCTGGATCCAAACTTTTCATCTCATTCTGTCACTTATTTTCTAACACATTAATCAAATCTATTATACCACTGTGCATTATCAGTAAAGCGGAGATGATAATACCTTCTCCATGGATCTACGCTTCAGTGAATTCCATGAGCAAATACAACACTGGTCCTCACACTTGCCTGCATATTGGAAACACTGGGGAATTTCCAAAAATATTGATGCCTGAGTCCCACTCCCAGAGATTCTGATTTAACTGGGCTGGGTTCTATTTAAAATCTTCCCAGGTAATACCGCCTGGAAGCAAAGTTTGCGAATCGCTAATGTAAAGTACTTGAAATAATACCTGGCACTTATAAAGTACTAGGCTAATATTAGCTACTTGTATCTTTTCAGGTGTTGTCATGAATGTCATCTCTTCCAAGAAGCTTTGCCTGAGTCCCAAGTCCAGGGCAGGGACCTCTTCTAGGTGTTTCCATCGCTCCTGCATTTCCTGAATAGCAATATCTGACACACTGCATCGCAGTCATTGTTAATTGTCTTTCACACTGGACCATGAACTATGTCCTTTAACATGTGGGTATCAGGTATCATCTCCCAGCAACGAAAAGCTGATAAATCCAGTAAGAAATAGAAAGGAAAGATTATCTGTTTCCCTGATGGCTATAGGTTGGAGTGATGCTCTTCTACCCATAAAAGCCATGGGTGCCCCTGGATGACGCCCTCACCTGCGGCTCCCTCTGGGTCCTGAGAAACCTTCCTTCCCCTTCTCTTTAAGGCGCCTGTTCTTTCCAGTCCTAGAGAACATCATCCTCTCTTCACTGCTCTTTCCCCTCCCAGGCCCTTGTATATGATCCCTTCAGTAAACTGTCCTCAAATGTCCCCTGTCTTGCACCACATGTTTTCTGGCATCAATCTGACTGATGCTGAGATGTACTATAACATCTCTGACTACACAAGAAAGCAGGGCCAGCGTGAGCAAGACACCATGAACATTTCCCAAGCCAAACATTGAACCTGGGTCTATGCTCATCTGCTGGGATCAACCACAGGTCCAACCAAGGCAGCCCTCAAAGTTAGAGAGACCCTTGTACTAAAAAGAAAGGACTGAGGGACCACAGGGGAGGACCAATTATGAAGGAGGAGCTGAGAAACAATCCCTGGAAAAAAACGACTCCTAGCCAGATGTGGTGGCTCACGTCTGTAATCCCAGCACTCAGGAGGCTGAGGCAGGAGGATCATTCAGAGTTCAAGACCAGCCTGGGCTACAAAGTGAGCCCAAGGGCAGCCTGAACTGCATAGCAAGACCCTGTCTCAAAAAGACAAAAAAAAAGAAAAAAGAAAGAAAAAGAAAATGACAAAAAAAAGAAAAAAGAAAGAAAAAGAAAATGACTCCTACGTTGACAATGAAGGATGAACTGGAATTGGATATGAAAACAGAATAGTAAAAGCAGAAGTCTTCAAGGGGATGGAAGCTTCCCATGGGTGAGGATGGGAGATGAGTCTGTTTGGAAGTCAGTAAGGCTACAGGCTGAAGTGGCAAATGGATCCAAATTATAGCCACCGTATTCAAACTAGTTGAGACTAGAAAGGGGACCATCTGATTCACGCACCTGGGCAGTTTGCTGTAGCACAGCTGGGTCCACAGTTTGAAGAGAAAACTCACACCCTCCCCTTGCATCCACATACCTCTCCCTCATCCCTAGATTTCTGATATTCTCTTAATGTTTTGGTTTTAACTGATTTTGAACCTATCATTTCCTGCCATTCATAAGTTTTCATCATTTGGGAAGGATGGCCTTCCCACATCCAACACCCCAAAGGTAATATACCACACCTCCTCCTCCTCCTTCAAAAAATAGATTTTAAAAAAATTCAGTGAAGGACTGTACTTGCCCACCTTGAGTCATGTGTCTGTTCCTGAACCGTTATAACAGAAGTAGGAGGGATTATAATTGGCTGTGTGCATGTCACATGACCATGTAGTTGACAGGGACAGGATGTTCTAAGTGGCAGCCCATCGGATCCAAACAGAATTGATGTGTGAGTGGGGAGTAGCTCCTCAGAGGAAAGTTCTGGAGACAGAAGGACTACAGATGTCCACGACAGGCCGAGATGAACGTGGTGATGTCGACAGAACTTCCCCCAGTCCTGCGGCACCTTGTGCCCTATTCACATCTGCCCAGCAGACTCCACTCGGAGTTAGCCTTCTGGGTGATGGCCTTCCTCCTACCTGTCCACAGCCCAACTGTGCTTTGGCTTCATGGACTGACTTCACTGGTCTCTGGCTTAAGATGCTGCCCTGCCCTGGGTCCCCATCCTTGACCTAACTGCTTAAAACCAGGAGGCCTTTGGGACATGGAGAAAGCCAACATGGTACTGTGCCACCAAGGCCTGGGGTCAGCAGAAGCAAGAACACAACTTTTCTAAGAAGTGGCTCTGGACAGGACACCTCAGACAGGACCCAAGGGGTGGGAAAAGGCTCAAGGCTTGGAAGCACAACCAGGGTAAGACAGCAACTTCAAAGTATCAGGCAGGGGAAAAAAAAGAGCAGCCCCCAAGCCTTAGAATGGATGAATTCAAGAAAACACACAATGATCATGATAATCTGACAGGGGATATAGGTTCATTGTGAGAATAATGAATATAAATCACTGTGCCAATGAGCTCTACATAGATGCTGGTTGTTGCTTTTTCAGAGGAAACATAAGGCTTTATTCCCCCAACCATGGTCTCTCCTCCTACCACATAGCTGCAATTCTGAGTCCCATTTTCTTGCTGAAGCTGCTGACTGAAAGACTCTGGAAGTGAGATTGAGAAGAAATATTTCTTTAAACCTGTGATTCTTGAGCCAGGTTGCACATTATAATCACCTAGGGAGCTTTGAAAGTCCTTATACATGGACCACAGCCCACATAAATAATATCAGAATATCCAGAATGGGGCCCCATGCACCAGTGGATAAATTCCCCAGCCGTCCCACCTTGCAGCCACAGCTGAGGACTGCTTAGGAAGCACTGTCTTGGAGTAATGTGCATATACGACTCATCCAGTCTTCTAGAGATAGATGTGAATTTCTCTCCATTTAATTGAAGAAGAAACTGAGGACATAAATGGTCAGATGACAAGATAGAAGCCCGCTCTGCACACCATGGAGGGAGGTGCATCACTGGGCCTATGAGTGAGCCATCTCCCAGGGGCCAAGAGCTTCCCATTGGTGGCAGTGGCTTTTATGGGATTCCAGAGGGCCCCAAAGCGTTCACATGTGCTGTCTGGCAAGGAAACAGCCATAGAAAAAAGGGTTCCAAAGCCACTTCTGCACAGGGAAGCCCCGTCCACACCCTTCCACTTCTCTGCCTCTGATTTGAAATGTAAGAAGTGACCAACTAAATGCCAAATGGGACCCTGCATGGAGTTTGAACAAGAGCATGAGTGGGGGAAATGGTGGAACCTAAATAAAGGCTGTGATTCTCTGGATAACATGATACCAAAGTTAACTTCATTCCGATAAATGTGCCACAGTCAGATGACATACTAACTTCAGAAGAAGCTGAGCCACGCGTGTTGAGGAACTCCACAACCCTTGGCTTTACATCCCTCCTATGACAGTTTAATGTTTTAAAAAATGGAAAGGCTGACATTCTGGGGCTTCTCTTTGGCATAATATCTGGGAAATCACACAAAGCAGCAGCTTGTGCCCCAGTAGCTATCAGATCCTTCTAGTTGTAGAGAGCTTCCCTTAAGAGAGAAATAGAGAGAGAGTGGGTGGACCAAGTCACTGGACAGAGACCAAAATGTCCAGAGACTTTTCTTTTGAAGGATTCAGCTGGCACATCCAGCATTCCCCAACAGTGCAGTTCCCTACTCGCAGATGGCTTTCTGGAAGATGTGCTGGGGTGCAGGATTATAGGGTAGAGTGGGGGAGGAGGTGGTCCAAGAGAGGCCCCTAATGAGCTGAGCAGAGTGTCCCCCATCAAATTCCTATACTGAAGTCCTAACAAATTCTAGTACCTCAGAAGGTAACAGCATTTGGAGGCAGGGACTTTAGAGCTTCGACTGGGGTTAAATGAAGTCATGTGGGTGGATCCTAACCCATGGGCCTGTATTTGAGATAAGGTCTTCAAAGAAGTTGTTCAGTGAACTGAGGTTCAAGTTAGGGACCCAAACCAACCTGACGGGTGCTCTAACAAGAAGAGACTAGGACATGTGGACAGACAGCAGGAATGGACACAGAGTAAAGACCGTGGGAAAACAGACACGCAGAGGTAGCCATCTGCCAGCCAGAGTAAAGGTTCTCAGGAGAAACCACACTCATAATACCTTGAGCTTGGACATCCAGCCTCCAGAACTGTAAGGGCATACATTTCTCCTGCCAAACCCGGCCAGGCAGTGGTACTTCATCTGGCAGCTGGAGTTGATTAAAACAATTCCCCAAGGAATGCTCTTCCTGCGGGCTACTGAAGGAAAAGAAAGAGGAAATGGGGGTGAGAGGCAGAGAGGGAGAAGGACATGGGAGCACCAACATAAAGAAGGCTAAAAGAAAGCTGGAAGAGAACAGAAGGAAAGGAAGAGGTGGCCTGATCTTGAGTCCACCCAAGATTGGCTCTACAAGTTGATAAAAGATGGAAAACTTTGCGTAATGTTGATAGCAGTTGCCCCAAGGACCTCCAGCCAGCCTACCCCTATCTCAGAACTAATGGTCCCACAATCCCAGGAGGCTGCAGTCCTTTCCCCGGTCTTCCAGCAAGACGCGTGTACTGTGTCCACTCTAAATACTTCCACCGTAACCTCTGGTGTCGCCCCTTCCCCCAAGCTGTCTGTATGACGTGGGCTGCCTGATTCCCCAGCCCTCTGATTTCTTGACTCTAAAGCCTGGATTTCTGAGCTTTCAGAAAGATCTCAAAAGTACAGATGTTAGTAGAGCAGCTAAGGAGACCAATCCATGGGGCCTTTTGTCACTATTAATGGCACTCCCGGCAGCTGGTTGTAGGCATGGCTGCCAGGAAACAGAGATAATGGCATCTGCCTTGTTCCACGTGGCTGTTGGGGGTGGGGGAGCGTCACACTGACTCTACCCAGGTGGAGCTGGCAGAGGAGCAGTCCTGGGGCTGGTGCTGGACCCCCAGTGACTACACCTACTGACCCCGCTATGTGCTCCTGAAGTCAAGGGACTCCAGTTTCTAGTGATGTTCCCAGGGGTGCTCACAGTCAGATGGATTTTAGCCCTGAGAGTCATAAAACAGAATCTGGTCCCCCAGGAGAATGGATCATGGGACATCATCCCATGGGAGGTCATAAGAAAACAAAGCTGGGATTAAAAACACTGAGCAGAGAAACTACACAGTGCTGGCGATGGGTAGAATGCAAACCTGAAAATGTCCAGGAGATGCTGCCAGAATGCCCAGACCTCCTGGACTTGAAGTTCAAGAATATACGTCATGTGCCAACCCTGCTTCCTGTAACACCCCAACATGCCTGTGCACCAGAGCTCTGCAGCCACCTACACCTTATGGGGTTCCCACAAAGGCACAGCAAACCCAAGCCCATTGTGTAGATAGTGAAAACTTAGCACATGGAACAGAAAGTACTCTCTTCATGGCAAAGTGGAGGCACCAAGCCCAGTGGAAAACCAAGCCCATTTGATTCCCAGATCTAAGTTGCTCCTGCAAGATACTAAATTCTTCTTTGCATGGGGCACGTCTGAGCCAAAGTCTTGGCCTTGAGTAGTTAAACAGGGCTGGCCCAGGCAGGTGTCTCTCCTGCTCCTCCAGCTCAGCTGCCTAAAGCTCTGGATGCCAGGCTGTATGGGTCCAGGAGAGGGGACATGAGAAATGGCAGGTGGCCATTTGTAGGGTGCTGGTCTCTGGTGACAGGTGAAGTGACAAACCCCAAGACAATGTGACAGTGTCGACAGTAATTGTTTCCACCACACTGCACGCTGGGCTGCAACATGACTAACAGAGCTGCAGGTGGCACAACAAGTCAGAAAATTGCTTAAGCTTGAAAAGCACAATGGAGGGAGCAGCAGAGATCTGTAGAAATTACCTCCCCCTTGTTGGAGCAGTGAAAGACCCCTGCCCAGAGCAGGAGCTGGTTGGGCCAGAAATCAGTGGCTCCGCCCCCTCCCTCTCCTCTTCCTCCTCTTCCTTTACTCCTTCTCTTCTCCCTCCCCTTCCTTTTCCTCTTCCTCCTCCCCCCAATTCCCTCTACTTCCTCCTCCTTCCTCACCCCATCACCTCCAGAAGGCTGGACAATCCTGAGCCCCTGTCATCTACTGAGGCTCTTTGATATATTTAAAACTAAAACAAAAAGTAAAACTAAAAGAATACTCAAATAATGGCCCAAGAGTCATAGCACATCTCAAGTGAACACATTAACATTTCAACACCTTGAGAGGGGGAAAGGCAAAGCAATATAATTATACTTTTTATAAGATAATTATGAGAGTTCTGAAATATTATCAGGGTTTTTTTTTTGGCTCCCTGTGGGCAATGAAGTTCAGAAATGAGACATAAATTTAAAGTTTTAGAATAAATGACTACTTTCAAACCTGTTAGTGGATCTCTCAACATATCAGTGTATAAATCTTATGTAGATATGATGTCAGATGCTTAAATTATATTTCTTCAAGAAAAATATGCATGTTGTATATGTTGCATTCATACATACCAACACCTATTTTGCACCCAGTAGAGCACACAAATAGTAATGCTAAAATCTTAAAACAACCTCGAGAGAAATTGTTGTGGTCACCCCCACATTTTCTGGATGAGGAACTGAAGGAAAAAAGGGCTGGTGCTTCCTTGAGTCCTTAGGGGAGGGGTGGTGGGGACACATGGACATCCCGTTCTCCTCTCTCCACCAAAAATGACACAGGCCAAGAACGTGCCCCCAAAGAATGGTGGCATCACTTCTGCCTCAGCAACAGCAGCAACACTGGAATCCTTCCCTCCGAGGCTGAGTGCTGACACACACACACACACACACACACACACACACACCCCAAGAGCTGGCCCCGGGGAAGGTAGCTTTCAGGCTGTCCAACCCCTCACTAGCTCCTGGCTGTCCCGCTTCCAAGGGAACTGGCAGACAGAGCCAAGATTATGATCCTGTCACCCCCCATGGATGGCAGCCCTGATGAGATAATTAGGTTGCAATGGTCCCCAACTCAGCCCTTCCCAGAGGACCTCTACCCACCCCAAATAGCCTCCTCTAGAGGCCCAGCTCAAACATCCTTCCCAGTGAGCTCTGACCCCCAAGCCACGCCTATCACAACACCTCATTTTATCTTCCTCAACACACACTGAAATCTTGCACTCCCCCACGTGTTCCCCATGTACCTTATTGCTCATTTTCTGTCTCTGTCCATCAGAAATTAGTCTAAGAGGGAAGAAAAAGAGAAAGAAAGAAAGAAAGAAAGAAAGAAAGAAAGAAAGAAAGAAAGAAAGAAAAAAGAGGAAGAAAGAAAAACTTGAAAAAGGAAGGCAAGGAGAGAGACAGAAAATAAGGCAGGAAAGTGGGAAAGAAAAGGAAGGAAGGAAGGAAGGAAGGAAGGAAGGAAGGAAGGAAGGAAGGAAGGAAGGAAGGAAGGAAGGAAGGAGAGAAGGAAGGAAGGAAGGAAGGAGAGAAGGAAGGAAGGAAGGAAGGAAGGAAGGAAGGAAGGAAGGAAGGAAGGGAGGGAGGGAAGACTGTCTTCCTCTCCTCTAGTGGCTGGCAGGTAGCAGGCATATAGTAGATAATCAAATATCTGTTGACTGAATGCTGATTCTGGAGGCGAGGAGAGCCCGCCATTCTATAAGTTCATTTAAAGTTTACATCCTGTAAGTGAACTTTCCAACAAGTTTAAAGTCACCATGCTAGCACGACTGCTGTTAAGACTAACGTGAAAAGATCTTAGAGCAACCAGCACGGGAATGAGAGGTCTGCTGGAGACAAGGGTCCCCAGGGAAACATCGGCGATGAGACCACTAGAAAGTAGTACAATGGAATAAACGCCTTAGTTGATCCCGGCCCTGGCCCCGGCCCTGGCCCTGGCCCTGCCCACCCCATTCCTCACACAGACCCATGCTAGGCTGCTGCCACGCCAGCGGCTGCTGGAAGAGGGAGCGGAGGAGACGCTGGATTCCGTCTGCACTGGGCTACACAGAGGCAGGGAGGGAGCGTCTGCCCTCTGACTTCTGCGGTCCGTCAGGCCCTCAAGCTCTGTGCCTTCAGCGCTAGGGTTTTGTCTCCACAGCAATTAAAACCCTGTCTGTAGAGATGAGAAAAGGGAGCTTGGAGAAGCCTCAGGGCTTTGCTCCCTCACACTGTGAGTCAGGGACTCAGGAGGAGCTGCCCGGGGCTCCCTCGCCCTGCCCTGCAGGAGAAGGAGCCCCAGCACCCTCCTTCATCCATGGAGGACAGATGGTGTCCCATCACGGCTGTAACAAAAGACCACATGTGGCGACTTAATACAATTAGATTATTTTGTAGCTGCAGAGGTCGGAAATCCTAAAATCAAGTTATCTGTATTCTACAGGAGTTCTAAGAGGAATCTGTCTCCTCACATTTCAAAGTTGTTATGGGCTGCATGTCTTCCTCAGCTCTTCCCTCATTCTGTCTCTGTCTTTATCTCTTTCTCTATCTCTGTCTCTCCTGCCTCCTCCTGCTCCTCCTCCTTCTTCTTCTCTTCCCCCATCCATCATCAGACCTCCATCTCTGCCTCTATCTCCCTCTTATAAGGACCCTGTGGTTACAGGTAATGCAGGATGAACTCTATCTGTCAAGAACTCTAATTTCCTTCCATCCGTGAAGTCTCCCCTGTTAGCTAACATGCTCACAGGACCCCAAGACTAAATGTGCCCACCTTTGGAGGACGGTGAATCTGTGCATAGCAAACACTTTAAACATCATCACCTGATTCCATCTCAATGGGGGACAGAGACGTGGGACTAAACTTGAGTCCTGACATATTAAAAAAAAATATCGATACCAAACAGGGGAAGTTCAGATGTGGGGAGAAGACAAGGCACCTTAATTGACACTAGGGACTCTTGCAGAGAGCATGAAAGCCACTGGTCTCAGACACAATTGGGCAGAAGTAGAGCTGGGATTTGAATGGTGGCCCAGTTTTTAACTCCTGCACCTTGAAGCTGGGCCAGAACACTAGTCAACTGTAACTTGTAAGCAACGTTTGTCTTTACAAAGCCCTTTTTGTGAAAACACAGCTGTCTATTGACATTCACCATGGGCCAGGCTATGGGTCCATGCTAAATTCTTCATACGCATTATGTCACCAAATCCTTCTCCATCATCCTGGATATGAGGACCCCTCAGCCCTTGTGATAATGAGCTGATAGAGGACCAGAGGGTGAAATGAATGAGAAAGTCTGCAGCTTTACAACTCTACCCGGCCTGATACTTGGCGCATACCTATAATTTCAGCACTCCAAGAGGCTAAGACAGGTAGATCACAGGTTCAAACCCATCCTAGGCAACTTAGCAACTTAGTGAGACTATCACAAAAGTAAAATATTTTTAAAAGGCTGAGGACACAGCTCAGTGAGATGACTTTGAGTTTGATCCCAATACTGTAAAAATAAATAAAAACAGCCTGTTACCATCACTGCCCCCTGTGACCCAGCCACTTACTAAACATCAAAACAGGCCTCTCAGCCTCCCCTAGAGCCCTCTTTGCCTTTCAGCATTCCTGGAGGGGGCAGAAACCTCATGTCAATAATGTATGACATCAGAGAGAAGATGTGTCCGTGAATGCTGCGGGCAGCAGCTCCTCGGCTATGCTGAGGCTTTATACTTCTCAGTTCCGATGAGAGCATTTCCTGCAGTACCTCAGGCCAGTGTATAGGTGTGACCTGCAAAGGTCATAGTTGTCTCCAGAGGGTACTTCCCACTGCGCAGAGATGAGGCTGGGGTAGGGGACACAGTGACTGTCAGCAGTCTCCCTTCCTGTCCCACCCCAGCTCAGCCAAGCCTGACACAGTCTTGTGTCAGTTTCCATCCTGGTCCCTTCACCCTCTGAGGATTGAAAAGTCTACAGACAAAGGCTTTAGCCTGGAGGTTCGGGAGTCCCTGAGAGGCTCAAATCGGGGTCTCTGGCCTTTCAGAAAGGAGGTTCTAACCCAGATCTTTCTTCCTTCACTCACTAAAATGCACCCGCACCTATTTGTTGCCAGGCATCGCTCCAGGTATAGGCAATGAACATTAACGGAGCTGATGTCCACCCCTGTGGAATGTGCCAGAGGTGGAGCACACAGTGCAAGAATCTTACAGCAATCTTCAGATGAAGAAAGCCAGGGGCACAGACTGGGTGATCTCATGCCAGGTCACCAGTTTATGAACCACAGAACTGGTTTCCAAACCAAAGTCTTAGACTTCTCAGCCTTCATCTTTACTCTTAAAGATTTTAAAGATGTGGAGCCCATAGGATGATTGGGAGCCAAGTTTGGAAGTCAGAACAATAACTTTAAGATAAGTCTCAGGAGGGATCCTGTGAAGGAGACATGAACCGGGTTCAGTCCTGGCACATAGTAGGTGCTGGGGAGGAAGATTAGGTAGAAGGGAGGAAAGAACAGAAAGAACCTTTAATTTTAGAAGTGATCATGTTTCTCTGCTGAAAGAGACAGTGGGGCTGACAGGTTTATTATTCAATTGTTTCGTATAGATTTTGAATAAAAAATAAATTGGCTTCTTTTAAAGAGGACAATCCAAGCGCCAGTGAGAACGGCAGTGAATCATGTGTGACCGCCCTTGGCTTCTTCCTGGCCTTGGGAACTCTACATTGCAGCAGCGAGGCTCACAGCCACTCTAAGGGAGGAGGGGAGGGACCTGTCATCCACCGGGCTCCCCCACACCTCCACGCCAGGCCTGGGGGAGGGAAATGGCACCAGGGGAATTTTACTACCCTCAGTGCTCCTTTTTCAATAATTGCCTTGAGTTTTGGGGGCCTGTTGTGCTGTGTCCTCTCTGCCATCTGAAACCTGGTACCTGGGCTTCCTATTTGCTCTGGCACCTTGGGAAAGGCCCCCGCTCCAATCTGTCAAATGGTCTGTAAGAAAGCCTCACACTTAGGGCTACAGTGGGAATTAAATGAGATGTGGCATGAGGAATGTCCCTGCCTTGAAATAGGTACTTGATGTCACATCTACATAACATCAAAAGCAGGACATCATGGCTTTCAATGAAAGCAGGTATCTTCACCATGCAGAGGAAGAGAAGGGAGATGTGAAGAGGGGAGACTCAGGACACCCAGGAAGCATGAGAAAGTGAAAGTGGATGGCTGCTATTCAATCACCTTCTCAGGGAAGCTTTTTCCATACAGATCCATTTACATAGCCCCTAGAGACAGTAGGGACGAAAAGGGGGAAACGGAAGTGCGGCTTTTCTATTTCTACTAAAAAGAAACTAGTTTCCAGTGGTTTAATCAGTTACCAAGAATTAATTAGAATGTGCAACTTTCAAATCTAGCTTCAAGTATAGCAGTATCCAACTATCAAAAAATGGCATCAGGAATCCATGTCTCTGCAATGCTTCATTACTCAGGCTTCTAGATGTAGTTTATAGAGGCTTCAAGATTTCTTTCTAGCTGCTCAGCAATCACAGTGGTATAGGGAACCTCTTTTCCAATAGGTCCAGCAGAAGTCCCAATGCTCACTCTCATTGAGCAAATTCAGCTCACATGTCTGTCCCTTAACCAATCACCACTGCTGGAGAGAGGGGAACATGTTCATTGGTTGAGCAAGATTGATTCATCAACTCTCGAGGCAGGGAATATAATGTAGGCATCATTTCTATCAGATTTGGAGTAAGAAAGAAGATTCTCAAAGAAGCATCAGGATACTGTTTCAGAGGATGGAAAAATGGCACAATGAGCAAATGAGGACAGAGGGACACTGGACTCAGAAGGTCCCATGGCTCTTCCCTTTCCCATCCACCTACCTGCTCCTCTCTCCATGCTCTGAACACAACATCCTCTAGCACCTGCCATGTGGCTGGTGGCTGGTGGCCGGTACAAGTTAATTTAGTGCCCTGAATCATCTTGGCTTCATCCCTGCCCAGCTCTGGTCCCGTACCTCTCTGAAGCTGTCATTGCCTTTGTTGTCCACTTCTGACTCATCTTTGTCCCTGGGAATTCATGTTTGACTTCAGCATTCCCCAAATCATGGTCTAGGCTTGTCCCTCTGACATTTCCAACCACTTTGGGAAGTCATTTACCCCAAGTGTACGCTGACCCCCCCCCAATCCCAAGCCATTGCTCTCTGCCCCAAGGACGACCCCCCCTTTGAAAATAGGAGTCAGCTTAGGACATTCTGTGGCCCCAGAAAGCAACCTGTCATTGAGCCAGCTGCTCTCTTCCAAGCCATTACTTTTATCTTTTCCTATTTGCCGCTTGAAACATCCTCGTACAATTTTAGAAACTTTTCTGATAGGCTTACGTATTTATTGCAATGCTAACTGATGTAACAAATAAATCCCAGAACTTCAGCAGCTTACTGAAATGAAGACTTTCTTTGCCCACACACAGCAGCTTGACGTGGGTGTGCCTGGTTATTAGTGATCCTGCTCTTAAAAACTAACATTGCAGGCTCTACCTTGGGTCCTTGCCATCCCAGATGACCTCAGAGTCTTCCTCATCCTGAAGGACACTCAGAAAAGTGACACAGACAATTTCACCTGCTTCTTAAAGGTTCTGTCCCAAAGGTGACCATTCACAGGTCCCTGCAGTCAGGTTTGGTGAATATAGTCATGTGACTAGACCTGGAGCAAAGAACCTGAGAAATGAAGTAAATAGTTGTCTCCCCATAACAATCCTACACTCTACCCAGGGGAGCTCATATTTCTGAAATGCAGCTGGCTATCTCTGTCACAGCATAATGGTAACATTTTATTGTTAGGCACTAGTCACAGGCAAATTGCCTTTTACATGGATTTAAGCTGTGCAGAGTCTCCATGTGTGAACACCCACCGATCAGTTTCCCAGTAATGATGGCTGTGTTCACCAACAACATGTAGCCCAGAGTGAGGCCAGGCCCTGTCAGTCTCCAGCTGGGGATACCCCCTTGCGTTCTGACAGTTTTAATCCTGAGCTTTAGCCACAGGAAACATTTCTTGCATGGAACTGGTCAGCAGGACTTTCTGCTTATGTGGCACACATGGGCTTCATTTGATCTCAGTGTCCAAAATATCCCTTCTAATAATTTGTGAAAATTAAAGCTCCCAGATTGCCACTTATGAAGTCTAATTTAAAGTGACATTTTGAGTGTTTGGAACATATAGACTATACTATGGGGCTGAAGCAAGAGTTTGTCTGCACGAAATGATTGCACCAAGTGTCCCCCAGGCTTCCTCCAATGAATAAGGTAGTAGATACTGAGATCTTTGCCTGACTGGACTTTCAGTGGCACCTAGAAATAGCAGCAGTAGGACTTTTTTTTTTTTTTGTACCAGGGATTGAACTCACAGCCTTGCACTTGCCAGTCAGGTGCTTATGCTGCTGAGCTAAATCCCCAGCCCAGTAGTAGGACATAGGGGTTAAGAACCCAAGCTCTAAATTCCCAGAACCACCTTTTATTCACCCAGCGACTTTGAACATATTACTTAACCATGCTCAGTTTAGGACTCCTTGCCTGAAAAACCAAAAGATAATGTCATCCCCTCCTAAGATAGAAGATGCTTAGCACAGAGCCTGGAACACAGGAAGCATCAGTAAACAGCTATCTTCACGGTAAAGTATCCACCTCATCGATTGGTTATGTCTGCAGAGTACGTTCTCTGAATTTGGGACATGTTGGTCCAGAGTGATTAAAGAGTACAGTTTTGGAGAGCACCATAAGAGCCAGTTCTGAGGTCTTGAACTGAGAAAATGCAGAAAGACATATGGAGCTGTCTGCACCCTGTCCCAGGAACCTGAAGCCCTAGCAGGGGAGACACTGGACCTGACTGCAGGGGACTTAACAATGGTTATTTCAGGGTTATGATCTTTAATAGGCAGGTGGAGTTGTCTTTGTCCCCTTTCCGCATGTCCTGTGGGATGCAGAGGACTCTGGGGATCCTTCAGGATGGTGTGGACCCAAGGTGGAGCCTGGGTTGCTGGTCCTTACATGCAATATCACCAGTGACCAGGTACACCCGTGTCAGGTTGTTGCATGTGGAAGAAAAAAGGTTTTGCATTATAATAAGCCAATCAATTTGGGGGTTATTTATTGCATCAGCCTTTTTGTGTGAGGATAGGATACAGCCCTAGTCCCTTGAGAATTCCAGTCTGAGTACTGGGCCAATTTATTGATATAGAAAGACATTCTTGATCCACCATTTAGAAAAAAATCAGATTGAAATGCCTTGATTAAGCAAGCATTTATGTAGCATTTACTTTGTACTGAGGACTTTACATATATTAATTCAATTTAAATCTTCACAAAAACCCGGTGACACAAACCTTATGGTGATAATGCTGGCAAGTGAAGAGGAGCAGAGAACCAATGCTTTAGAGCATCTTTGGGGTGTGGCTATTCATTTTTCTTGTTACAAGAAAGTAAACAAATCAAGTAAATAAGCTCCTATCTCTTTAAACCCATGTTAAGTTTCTGTTAATTGCAACCAGGCACAATCCTAATTCACACAACTTGCAAACAACAAGGATGGACTCTAAGCACTCTTGCAAAGGAGGCAACCCAGAGCTCAACGCACAGAAGAAGAAAGAGAACCAGGATTTTCCCTGGGCTGCAATGGCCCAGTGCATTCTTTAATAGGCACAAAAAATCCCACTCCTCCTCACCCAGCCATGGACACTGTCACCTCCTGTCTCACAGCCACTATGCCACACCTGGTCTGCAATCCAGCACTAGACCCACCAGTCCTGGGGAGCCTGGACACTCCAGGACCCCTCTTTTCTGAGCTCATGGCCCAGCCAGGTTCCTTGGTAGAAAGACACTTGGCATCTCTTCTGCTCATTGCAATTCAGTCACGTCAAAGCAGCCCACGGGATCTGAATGCAATTTTCTCATTGAATTATGCTAAATCCTTCAGGGAAGGAGGTGAAATTATTTAAAACCTATAAAAACTAAAGCAACATTCTGGCTCTATATTTTAACTTTCTGATCATTATTTAGAGTTAACCTTTTCTGCAGCTAAATCACAAACCTATTCTGCTGTATATCAGGCAGCATAGGCCGTAAGGAATGGGGGGAAACACCCAGGCAGAGAGGAGGTCTAAGGAGAACTCCTGAGGCTCAGGCAGATAATAGAAACTGGGGTGCCATTTTGCTCTTGGAAATCAAAGATATCAGGAGGTGATTCATTGAAGCACCAAAAAAAAAAAATGAGTTGTAGCTGTGTTGTTATAAATATTACAGCAATAGATTAGGGGTGAGGTGTGGCCCTGTAGCAAAACGTGCTGACTGGGGAGTGAGGAATCATGGTGCAGGCAGATGAGAGGCAGAATCCTGTGCCCAGGTCCTCAGGAAATTATTTATTCCCTCTCCCTCCATCTCCCTATACATAAAATGGAAAAAATAATAACTTGTTCAAACAGGAGATAAGCATGACTATTTTTTCTCATTTTTAAAATTAGGAAAGCAAAGAACAGTGGTGACCCACTGTTGCCATCAGAAGCAGCAAAGCTGGGTTCAGGTTCAAGAGAGACAGAGCTCATCTGCTGAACAAACGCACATACAGGGGAGATTCCGACTGCTCAGTCTGGTGCTGGGCAGATACTAGGCACCTGGTAAATGCTGGAGAGGCAATTTTTTATTTTATTTGTATGGATTTTCATTTATAATCAATATACATAATTTGTATAAATAAGTTATATTAATAATCTTAGCGACACATAAAAAAAATTTCCCGTTTATTATTTTTCCAGAACCACCTAAATGAAAACACCATTGCAGGATGGCTGCTCCCTCTCTGATGCTCTTATAACACCCTGTATTTTTTCTTTTGTGGCATTGAAATGCAATTTATTAGTGACACAGCTAGCTGTTTCAGAAGCAAATTCCACTCCAGGACTGTGAGATTCATGAGGGCAGAGATCTGGTCTCTCTTGTTCATTTCCCAGCATCACCCATGATGTCTGGTATGAGGTTTTTAACCAACACTACTCACTCGTGTCTCTTCCACTCCCAGGACATTCTCGGCACTGTAAAGTCTTCAGCCCACTGACTCGGAGAGGGGGGCAGATCATTAAATTTTAAAACTGGTGAGTGTTTGTATACGAAGCAAAAGACTTCCAGGAAGATGGCAGATGGGTAAGCAGCAGAGAAACAGCCTCTTGAGATTTGGTGTCCAGACACTGGGATATAGCAGTGCAAGGAAGAAAAGGAGGAGGAAAGTCAGCCTCCTGGCCCCAGGAAGGATCTGAAGTTAGAACGGAAGCCCACAGAGGAGTGAAAAGAGAAATTTCAGTGAAGAAGAAGGCGGTGGTGGATGGCGTCTTCTCCCATGGTCAGGACTCACCGCATGGGAGGAGCAGCTCAAACCTGTGGACACACGGTGACTGCTGGCAACCCAGAGGCCTCCACAGAGAGACACAGCAGTGCAGTGGAGCAGTGGACGCTGTAGCTGGTGAGTGACACGGATTCTGCCAGCCTGTGGGAGAGGACGATTGGCCAGGAGCCATCTTGGAGAGGGGCCAGCTGAGCTCAGAACTCAAAACAGCTGCTCAGCTGCTCACAACTGACTCAAGTCCACGAAAGGTGCGCTGAACTGCTGCAGGCTGAAGAGATCTGGTTCCAGCCTGATGACCAGAAATCAGCCTGAACTTCAAGGGAAATAAAGGTGCAACCTGCTGAGGTCATCCACTACCCTGCCATAAAATGACTGCTGTTTTGCTGGGATAAATCAACATGGATCTGGACTCTGCCTCCATATATTGTCTACCAGTGACAGCAGGGACAGAGAGACAGACCTTGACATGAAATGTCTCTCTCTATCTCTCTCTCTTTCTCTCTCTCTCTCTCTTTCCTCCTTCCTCCCTTGGTTTTGTGTGTGCGTGTCTGAGGTTTTTGTTTGCTTTTTTTCTTCATCATTGTTTGATCATGGTTTTATATGAATGTGAATGAAGCTTCCAGTTTTCTTGTGGTTATTCTGTTCTTCCTTTATTTCTTCCTTCTCTCTTTCCCTCTTCGTAACTAGTTTTCCAAAGTTTGTCTGATCTTTTTTGGCCTCCAGGCTTGGTTCTAATCTCTTCCTCCTCTTCTATATCTCTGTTTTTACCCTACTGGCTTTTAAATTTTCTCCCCTGAGGGTAAAACTGGCATACTGAGGGCTTATTTACTACACACAAGTTTCTACTTTGTTTTAGAGTTTGTTATATAACCATAAATCCAGTCCATATGGTTGAAGGTGGCAAATTAATAGTTAGCTCAGTTTGGCATCTTCTAGGCTGTTTGATGCTATTGTTATTGCTGATTGTACCACTGTATATCAGGCAAGTCTTTGTTAGCTCAGTTTTTGCTTTAACAAAAATGTCATAGGCAGAGTAGCTTAAACATTTGTTTGTCACAGTTCCAGAGGCTAAAACTCCACATTCAAGGCAGCAAGCGGATCCAGTGATTAGTGAGGGCCCCCTTCCTAGTTGGCAGAGGGCCACTTTCCTGCTGTGTCTTTATGAGATCAAGAGAAAAGTTATCACTCTTGGGTTTCTTCCTCTATCGGTACCGTTCACAGTTTCCCTCCTCTCATTAGCTCCCTGAGGTCTCACTCCTAATACCATCACAGTGGTAGTGAGGATTCCCACATTTGAAGTGTAGGTAACACAAGTACTCAGCTCATCACGAACGATGTAAGTGTGGTTGGAGAACAATAAAACGAGAAAGGAAAAGGTTCAGCTGCAGGTGGCAGCTATGTAATATGGAAATATCAGAGAGCATCTGTTAATAAGAGGACCTCATGAAGCAGACGAGGGGAAAACATCTGTAGAAAAGCTTTTCAGGCAGAGACTACAGCAAGTGCAGAGGCCCCAACAGGCATGTTCTTGGCATGCTTAAGGTCATTGGAGGAAATGGATTAGGTCTGGTTTAAGAAGTAGAGATGATGAGGTTGAAAGGGAGATGAGGGGCAGGTAACAGATGAATAATAATGTGAAGGAACAGGCAAGGGGCAGAGACAATACCTGTGTCCTTCCTCTCCACATGGACATATAAACATCGAGTGAGTACCGCAGTGCCTTTGGGACACTGGTAACCTGTGTTAGGTGAGCTACTACTGCACGTATACTCTCTGGCCTGACGAGGTGGAAAAAGGCACAGCCAGTCTCCAGATATCCAATACCCAAAGGGCTGTAATGAAGAAAAGGAGTTGAATTAGCTTGAGGCAATGCTCAGGATCGGGCTGAAATTAACGTATGACTTACATGAAAGCAAATTTCAGTTCAAGAAAGAGGCAGGCAGTCAAATGACACAGCAGCCTAATTTCTGCTTCTGGGAAGATGTAGATACACATTTCACTTTTCCTCCTGCTAATTACAAATGAAAGTTCCAGATATTATATATAAAATGGACATTAAAAGACTGAAAGGTATAGTAAAGAAGACAGACCAGCTAAAAAAATTTGGGAACCAAAGAACCAGCACAATTAAATTTCCTGGTTGGGTTTTTTTTTTTTTTCCTCTCCAATATCTCAGTCTTGGAGTTAACTAGGCAACAACTCAGAAAAACTAAAAGCCTGATCTCCTTAGTCAAAGGACCAGAAACAAAACAGCCTTGTAAGACAGAAAACTTTTAGACAATAGCTGTACTACTGTACTGTAGCCAAACAGCATAGGAGGAAAACAAAAACCAAAACACAGCCTCTCCATCACCTACACCAACAAACACGAAAAGGAGAGCCTCCACATCTGTGCTTTGAAGCTGTGACCAGGCGCTCCAGCGCAGACATCAGGGAGACTAGAGAAACCCTACAGCCCGGGCAGACTCCCCCTTCCCCTCCAGGATGTCTCTGGAAACCCCTAGGCACTCTGCACTCTCAGGCATGCAACACAGTGCCTGGGCATCTCCCCCTTCGCTCGTGAAGTCGAGGCAGAAGATGGAAGACCTGTGCTATTTCCAGCAGGGACAAAGCCACCTGCAGAACTATGTCCTTGGAAACCCTCAGGGGTAACAGAATTCCATCTTCATGCAGTGATAACAAGGAGCACCCCCCTACCCCCAGCCAGGAGGCTAAGGGAGGATCAGAGCTCCCGCCCTCACCTAGTGGTGATGAGATTTCAAACTGCTTCCAGTGTTGGAGTGGAGTCAGAGAAAGCCAAGTAAAACAGAAGGCCGGAATAAAGTCTCTGGTAACGTAATACAAAAATGTCCAGGATTCAATAGAAAAATCGCTCATTGTACCTATAACCAGGGAGATCTCAAACTGGATGAAGAGAAAAGGAAAATCAATAACTGCTCCACAGCAAGATGACACAGATGATAGAATTATTTGACAAAAAATTTAAAGCATAATAAAAAAGGCCTCAGTGGCAATTACTAATATACAAGAAAAAATCAAGAACTAGAAAGCCTCTGAGAAAGAAAATATACAGAAGAATTAAATAGAAATTTTAAACTAAGTAGTGCAATACCCAAAATTGAAAACTGACTGAATTCACTCAGCTGCAGAATGGACAGGAGAGAGGAAACGTCAGTGAACTGAAACATGGGACAATAGAAATTATCAGTCTGAGAAACAGAGAAAAAATGACTGGAAAAAACTGAGTACAGTCCCAGGGACTTGCAGACTGTTACAAAAGATTTTATGTTGCCACTGGAGTTCTGAAAACGGAAGAAAAGACAGAGATTTTTTTTTAAGGACTTGAAATAATAACTGAAAACTTACAAAATTTGGTAAAAACAATGTAAATTTACAGATTCAAAAAGTGGAATGAAGTCCAAGCAAGATAAACTCAAAGAAATTTTGTGAAGACACATCAGAATTAAACTTCTGAAAACTGTACCAGGCAAAACTACCTTGAAAGCAAATGAAGAAAAACCACACATTAGCTAGATCAGGAAACAAATTGAATGACAGTGTGTTTCTCACTCAAAGCCATGATGACCAGAAAGTGGCACAATAAATTTCAAGAGCTAAAGCAAAGAACTACTATTGAGAATCTTGTACTAGAAAAAATACAGACAGTTTGAAGAGCAAATCAAGACCCTTTTAGGGGAAAAAAAAAAAAAAGAGCTTACAAACAAAAGCAGAAGGAAATAACACAAAGAAAAAATCAACAAGGCTGAAAATAAATATAGAAGACAATGAAGCACACAGTAATTATTTGAAAAGATAGGTAAAATTGACAAGCCTCTAATAAGACTAAAAAAAGAAAAAGTACACAAATTCCAAATATCAGGAATGAAAGAAGGAATTACCATAGATGTTGTATTCATCAAAAGCATAGTAAAGGAACACACTACCCTACACACATAAATTTGACAACTTCTATGAAGTGGATCAATTTCTTGCAAAACACAAATGACTAAAAATCACCTAACATAATTTGAATAGACATTAAATTATTAAAGAAATAAAATTTTTAATTTTAAATTCTCAAAAACAAATCTCTAATCCCTGATTGCTTCACTACCTACCCAATGTTTACAGAAAATCAACATGAATTTTACACAATTGTTTCCACAAAATTAGAATAGAACACTTTCCAATTCATTTAAGGAAGCTAATATTACCTTGAGACCAAAACCAGGCAGACAGCACAAAAATACAGTACTTAAAAAAAAATATGTTCACAAGTATAGACACAAAAATATTTAATAAATATCAGCAAGGAAAATTGCAAAGACAAATATATGCATTGTATTATGATCAAGTGGTATTTATACCACTATGTTTCAACATGCAAAGATCAGTCAAAATAATCTGCAGTATTAATAGACAAGAAGAAAAATCACATAATCATATAAAATTATATAGAAAGAGTATTTGACAATATTCAATACCTATTCATTGTAAAACCTTCACAAAAATAAGAGTAGAAAAAACTTCTTCAACTTTAGTTTTGATCCAAAAAAATCTACAACTAATATTATACTTAATGTTGAAAGTTTGGAAATTGACTCCCTCTTACTCAAAACAGTGCTGGGAGTTCTAACCAGTGCAATAAAGCAAGAAAATGAAATAAATGCAGGGAAGACTTTTTTCAAACAGTTCCTATTTTCAGATGACATCAGTGTCTACCTCAAAACTACCAAAGATTCTACAAAAAAAAATTTAATAAAACTGAGTTCAGCAAGCTTGTGAAATTCAAGCCAAATATTTAAAAAGCAATTGTGTGTCTATGAATACCTGGACACTAAAGTTTAAAATTTACAAAGGCATTTGTAGTCATTAAAAAGAACCTACTTAGGTACAATTCTAACAAGATACATACAGAATTTGCATGCCTTTCAAAGAAATCAGAGAAAATATAAATAAATGGAGAGAGATACTATATTTATTTATAGATTGGAATATGTAACATACAAAAATATCGATTCTCCCCAAACTGACATACAGATTTAGTATAATTTCATCAAAATCCTAACAAAACCCTTTTTATAAGTTTGTATAGGACTATTCCAAAAATTACATGGGAAGGCAAAGATACTAGAATAACTAAAGCAAAACTGAAAGATGAATGAAGTGAGAAAAAAAATCTACGTAATTTAAAGACTTACTCTATAGCTCCACTAATCAAGGCCATGTAGAATGGCAGAAATACAGATCAATGAAATGAACAGATTGAACTCAAGGGCTTTGTTTTGGACTACATCTCCAGTCCTTTTTTTGTTTTGTTTTGTTTTGTTTTGTTTTGTTTTGGGTCTTGCTAAGTCACTAAGCTGCCCAGGTTAGGCTAGAATTTGTGGTCCTCTTGCCTCACACTCCCAGGGTTCTTAGGATCACAGACAAGTACTAAAAATGCCCAGTTTATGACTATATTTATACGAAACCCTTGAAATGACAAAACTATAAAGCTAGAGAACAGATTCATGGTCCAGGAGTGTGAGTGGGAGGGAAGATGGTATGGCTCTCCAAGGACAGCAAGTGAGACCTTTGAGGTGACTGACATATTCTGCATCTTGACTGTACCAGTGTCAATATCCTGGCACTAATATTGGACCATAGGTTTTTTCCACTGGAGAAACTGGGGAAAGTATACAGAGTCTCTCTCTGAATTATCCTGTACAACTGCATATGAATCTACAGTTATCTCAAAGTAAAAAATTTAATTTAAAAAACACTGCTTATAGTGGAACCTTGACCTAGTATAATAATAGATGAGAACACAGACAGTCGCAGCGTGGATAAAAATGAACCCCGAGGGTTATCCGATTCTCCTTCAGCCTGGCAGAAATGAAAGAAGTGCTCTAGTGCAAAGGGCCAGGAAGAGTGGGCACAACTTCCTGCTGCAGGCAAAATGAAGTAAATGACAATAGCCATGAAGCAGAAGGGGCATCATTTAGAACCTGCAGGCCCCCAGGGAAACTGAGTCTTGCACCTTCTGCTCAGAAGGGCCATCGCAACCCCTTCACTGAGCTTCAGCAGACACAGCAGCTGCAGCAGTGTCTGGTTGATACCTAGCTGGCTCTCCCTCTCCCTCTTCCTCTCCCTCTCCCTCTCTTCCTCCCTTTCTGAGAAGGGGTCTTGCTCTGTAATTCAGGCTGGTCTTAAACTCGCTATGTAGCCCAAGCTGGCCTTGAACTCACTGTGATCCTCCTGTCTCACCCTCCTGGGGTTACAGGCATGCTCCACCTCACCTGGCATCTTCTCTTCAAGCATAGTATTTGTTCTTACACTTCAGTAGCAATACTTTAAGCAAGCTGCAACTACCTGGTGACTGAAAAGAGCAATGGCATTTGCATTATGAGAAGGTAAAGGACACTCTGCACCCAAAGGACTGGTTTGGGACATGCACTTGGCCCTAATTGTCCCACAGCAAGGTTCCATGCACTCTGTTGGCTGAGAGTTCTTTTATGCTGCTTGCAGAAAGTCTGTCTGAGGATGGAAGCAGCAGAGAGAGCAGAGCTGAGTGATGAGGAGAGAGACTGAATCCCACCATCATTTGGATCTGGATCAAATCATGCCTGAAGCTACTCTTTGTCATTTCTGTTGCAGGAAGTGACAAACTCTCTTTAACTGAAGTTGGTTATTTTTGTCACTTGCAACCAAGAGAGTTCTGAATGACAGACATGAGTTGTGTATGAACTCTGGTCACCAGAACATGCTAGTCCAGGTGAATGATCATCATGAGGGGTGCATCAGCTGAATGTGTGGAACAGCAGGAGGTGTGGAACCGATTTCCTCTAAGGTGTTTTCTGCCTGTAGTTTTAGGACTCTTTATTGTACAGCTGGGGACAATAAGACAATCCCCTAGAAGGACAAATCAGCTCCATGATTCTTTGCTTCACCAATGCAGGTAAGGCCATTCTGATAGCTTCCGACTATGGACTGCCACTTCTCATCTCCTCCTCCAGATCTTTCTGCAGCTGGTTCCTTCTCACTGCAACTGGAGGTCATCAGTTCAGTGAGGCTGACTCCGACTTTAGGGTACAAACTGGTCACCTGTGCGCTCATGCAAGGTGCTCCCTAGTCCATTACCATGTCTCACTCTTTCACAGCATGTTTACGGTCTGGAATCACCTTAAGTTTCACTTGTAAGTCAGGAATCCATCCCATTATGCTGTAACCTCCTTTAGAAGAGGGACTTGTGCCCACTAACGCATTCTCAAGCATGGTTAAAGGAAGGAGGGAGGGAGAAGATGCCAAGGGACATAACCATGAATTGTTGTCCACTGAGACCTTTCTGTCCCCACCGGGAGGACCTTGAAGCAATTCCCACTAGTTCAGAAGTCCTCCGTGGTATTAAACTCCTGTTAGTCACAGAGGAAACGTGCTTATTAAAGCCATCTTTATGGACTTGTCTCACAGACGTACCCAGAAGTTTGCTGTAATAATTTTCTAGGTGGGCGCTGGGAAAACAAGCAGCCAGCTCACTGCTCTGCTGAGTGGCTGTGGCCTGCCAAGCCACGGCTGCTCCAACGTGAGAACCATCAGCGTTTCCTGAGATCCATACCATGTTGGAACTTGGGGCACTGGGAAAACAAGCAGCCAGCTCACTGCTCTGGTAAGTGGCTGTGAGCCTTCCGGTGCTGGGGCTAAGAATCAAACATCCATCCCATCCACCACCAATACCACCACCACCACCACCCCGTTAGCAAGTGAGAGCCAGAGATCTGAGCATCTCTTGTGAGTTTGACTATGTGCAATATAGCAATTAAGGGGGATTTCCTTCTGCCATCTCTCTGATGGCAAATATTTTTATCACTGTTTTGCTCTGTTCTGATTAATGGTATTGTTCTATTCAATATTCTGTTTTTATAAGTTTGGTATTTCCTTCAATTTTGCTGTACCTGATTGAAAGAACAACTCTTGTGAAGAAAACGAGATATACTATTGTACCTATTACTGTTGTCCAGTTTGTATGGTTTAATTTTGTAACTTGAACAACTATATCTAAGAAGACAATATGTAATTTATCAACTAGTGATTTCTTACTTTTTTTTTAATTCTGCATTGTTTCTACCCTTTTTTCTGTTTTGCTTTTTTTCTCTTTAAATACATTTTTTTAAAAATAGAAAAAGTATTTTAAAAAAATAATTTCCTAGGTGTTTTCAATCCAATCAAATTAATAATTGGGATTAACCATCCTACCTCCTAAATGAAGTAACATCTCCCTTTCTCAGATGCTGCTCCTAAGAGACCCTTAATTAACACAATCTCCTAGACAGATCCAGATCTATACAAGGACATGGGTGAGAATTTTCACTATGGTTTTTCTCATAGCGACATGAAGTGAGAACATACCAAGGTGCCCAGCTTGAGGGGAACAGACATGATGAATAAAATCAGTTGTAGTAAAATAAGTGGGAGAAAAACAGCATGAAAAGATGTCCAACACACAGCAAGGGAAAACAGCCGCAACAGGACAAGAGTTATAGCATTAATATGGTTTTTGTAATTAAACACATAAAAGTTAAACTGAATATTACCTATTTCTCCAAAATGCATACTTACATGAGAAAACATTTAAAATACAGGAGAGTGGCTATCTCTACACAGGAGAAATTAAGTGACAGGCCCGATGAGAGAGAAAAGAAAATACATAATAATTCAATTACCTGATCGGCAAACCACAAAATGACAAATCAGGTTAATTTATCTCTGCACAAGTGAACCAAATATAAAAATAAGATGACGCTGGTAATTCAAGCCCATTCCCTCCTTGCCTGAATCACTCTGCTCTCTTTGCCCTTTTTAGACATGCTTTTTCAAGAAGTATAGTGTCCAGGCAGAGTACAGGGAAGAAGGAAGGATAGGCAGACAGAAGTCTCTTACTATTGTTGCTTGATTCGTTGTGGAATTTGGGTCCTAAATAAGAGTTGACTGGGCAAGGCTTATGAGTAACATATAATCTCAGCAATGCAGAAGCCAGGCGACCAGACAGTTCTGCCTCTGGGAATGTAGCCACAGACACGGACTTCATATGTGCACCCTGCACTGCTGCCTCCTTTGAAACTGAAGAAGACGATTCTCCCATTGGCCATTCTTAGGGGACTGGTTCAATAAATCCTGATAAATGAACACAACAGGATGGCACATAACGACATAAAAGGTCTGTGAGAGATCTTTACGCCCTGTTGTGAAAGAATCTCCAAGATTTAGAAAGGTGAATGGAGGAAGGTGCTGAGCAGTGTGCCTTGTGCCCACTTGCAGTCACGAGTCCACGTAGGAGATCTTGGACCCAGGCGTGGGAAGTGGCAGTGTAGGAAGCCTCTGGGAAGGGGAAGTGGAGTGCAGTGATAAAGATGAGAGAGACTTGACACTTTCGAATTATTTGATCACATCACTGTATTAACCAACTCTTGCTGGGAGACCAAAGACCATAAAATCCCAGCCTGAGTTCTGTTCACACACCAAGCCAGATGTGGTTGGTGTACTGGGTCTGCTTTTCATACCACGGTCCCTGCTCCCTAGTGAATAGTGACCACCTAAGAGCAAGAAGAACAAGTCAGACTGGTAATATATCTAGGACCTATGTTCAAAATGTACATGCTGTCACTCTGGTCAGTGGCCAAAGCAAGTTTCAAAGTCAGAGAGCAGAGAAAAACATTTCCTGCCCTGGGGAGAAAATTTCAAGGTGACTGCCAGAGGTGTGAAGCTAGGAAGAGACAAGAATTGGGGCTTTATACACCAAAATTAGAATAGTGTACAATATTTCTAAAAATATGTATTATCTAAAGGTGAAAAGAAAAGACCCAAGCAAATGTATGCATGCATTTGCACCGTAATATCTCATGATTGGGAGCAACAGAGAGCACATAGCAGGTAAGAAGAAGGTGTCTTCCAGAGCGGAGCCAAGGAGAGCGAGAAAAGGATGAATCAGAAGCAGACAGATTTGGAGCAGGTCAAAGTACACTTCAAGAGGAGGAGAGGAGAGGAGGAATAGGTACCCCCACACAGGAATCTCACTGCTCATGCAACAGCAGGGGACCTTCTACAGGCTATGCATAGACCTCAAAACTTCCTTGCTGACACTCTCCATGACCTCCCAACCCACTTAAGGAAACCTGAAAGCCATGACTCCCCAAGGCCCCAGCTGATCTCTTCCCACCCTATCTTCCCCCTCCAGGGCCCAGATCCAAATACATGGATCACCTCTGCTCCGGCCTCTTGAAGCTCTCTACTTCCAGTTTACAATAATGCTTCTCTTGGCTCCTCATAAGGCTGCCTTCTTGTGTGGTCTCACCACTAAATGGGCACCTACTCTGGCACTCTGCCTCCCCTTTCTCTGTTCTCCTGTCTTTCCAGCCCTATCACCACCTAGATCATCGATTAGTTCACTTGCTTATGATGTTCCTGACATGCAAATGCAAGCTTCCTGGGGACCAGGACCTTGTCTGTTCTCTCCACCACTGAATAGCAATCTAACTATACCTGGTTTATAGTAGGTGGTCAATTAAAAATTACGTAGTAGAGGGGGAATAGGGAGATGGGTGACTATCTGGAACCAGGAGATGTGCTGAGAGGTCGTGAGCTGGTAGAGTAGGAACTGAGGGAGGAAGTGAATGTCTGTCACGGGGATGGAAGAGGAAAGAGTTGATTAGGGCTTTCTAGGAAATGCTGGGACACATCTAAAATCGGAGTTTGTGAGTTGCAGCGCATCAAAGATCTGGGATATATCTCCAGCTGCCTGGACACTGTAAATAAGAGGGGAAGTAGGGTGCCCCAGAAAGCTGTGGTTCACTGGTCACTGTCACAGCCCTGGTTATCTGTTGTGGTTTAGATTTAGAACATCTCCCAAAAGGCTTATGTGTTCAGAGATGGGGCTTTTGGAAGGCGATTGGACCCTGAGAGCATTGTGCTCACCTGTGGATTAACCCGCTGATGAATTCTGAGCTAACAAGCTGTTAGGATGTGGGAGGCAGGTCACTGGAGGTATATCCCGAAGGAGTAAATCTCTGCCTCCGGGCCACCATGACATGGGCAGTTTTCCTCCACTAGTCTTCCACCGTGCTGTTTCTACACTGGAACCAGCCGAATGGGGACCAAAACCATCTGCCAAAATGAACCTCTTTTCCTTTAAGTTATGGATGTCAGGCATTGTGTCTCCCAGAGGTGAAAGTGACTAAAACAGTAACTTGGGGCAGGACTTCGGAGGGTGTATCTCTAGCCGCTGCAGTTACCAACCTGCTGTGCTTCCAAGCTGCCAGGATCTGAACCATTCTCCTCTGCCATGCCCCTCTACCAACCTGTTTCTGCCCTGGAGCCAGCCAACTACGGACTAAATCCTCTAAAAACTGTGACCCAAAATACACCTCTCTTCCTTTAAGTTGTGGGTGTCGGGTATTGTGTCCCAGTGACAGGAAGGTGACTAAGATGTTATTCCTGTGCCTGCCCTGTACCCGGGCCCAGCAGTAGTACCTTCCACCCAACTTTCAGACTAGACTTGCTTTGTCCAATGTGACTGCAGCAAAATTGGTGCATGATGCCTTTAGAAAGTGCTTATGCATTTTGACCTCCTTCCTTGCTGCTCTGTCCTGCCTTGAGAACAAGGACAGGCTAGCTGAGGCCGCCCCAGATGACCCATCTGCTACCCAACTTCAGACACATGAGCAAGCCCAGCAGAGGTTGGCCAAGCTAGTTCAGGGCTGAAAACCCACCCAGCTGAAGTAGAGATGCATATGATATCATAAATGCTATTTTCAGTCAATGACTTTTGAGTCACTGGTGCAGACTATTGTGACAATCAGTCACTGAAATAGGGGCCATCAGGGGGCTGGGAGACTGAAATATTGGCAAGTTGAACTTTGACAGTGGCTCTTTCTATGATGCCACTCAAAACTGGTCACCTAAATGGTTATGAAGGATTCACTCAGTGTTTTAGACTAGTGGAGAAGTCTAAGAATAATAGTCACAGTTTTCTCTAGTTCTGACCCACCCCGCAACTCCGCGGGTTTTTGCCTGCTGGCAAAGCAGTCAGCAAGGGTTCTGGAGAACATGACATATGAGAATAATGTCTGGACATCATTCCTCATAATTTCAGCAGCACCCCCAAGTGATAAGTGTCTTATCTCCATTTGCAGATGGGAAACCAACGCTCATGAAAGTGCAGTGCCCCCCTGGAGTCACACAGCTAGCGAAAGGAAGGCAGGGACTGGTCAGTCTGGACTGGTCTGATGGCAAAGTCCATGCTGTTTCCAGAATACCATGCAGCCTCCCAAAAGAGGGTCACTCTCAGGAGATAGCTTACCCCTGGGGACAGCTTAACCCTGGCCCCAGCCTTCTATCTGCCACCTCCTGGTACTCAGCCTCATTCTTTCCTACTCTAACAAGTCTGTTTGTTTAAAAATTCTTCAATAGATGGAAAGAAACTCAGCAGTTACCTCTGCACATAGCTTTAAGTGCACATATTGGCCAATCCTTACAGATTTAATTGTCTATAAAATTAGCCCATGTGCAGAATCCATATGGCCTCACTGCCTCACACTCTGCATGCTTCCTAGCCAGTGCTTCTTGAGGCTGTGACCCAGCTCTCAGGTGGTGTCATGCGCTCTGGGGCCAGCTGAGCTCAACACATGGTTAGGCTACTCAACAGATGTATAACCTGGGCCTCAGTTTCCTCACCTGCAAGTGGGTATTGTCATAGTAACTTGTTACAAGG
The DNA here is from genome assembly GCA_004027455.1 of Hydrochoerus hydrochaeris. Taxonomy (NCBI): domain Eukaryota; kingdom Metazoa; phylum Chordata; class Mammalia; order Rodentia; family Hydrochaeridae; genus Hydrochoerus; species Hydrochoerus hydrochaeris. The sequence goes on from PVLA01005829.1 coordinate 52,009, forward strand.
TTGGAAAAATTAAGCGAAACAATGTAGGGAAAGCCCTGGATACACACACAGTGTGACAGATAAAGTTTCAAGATTTTAAATATTCCTGTGTTTCTCCCCCTCAGTTTCCTGGCCCCTGTGTCTCCCCTCCTGGCCCCTGAGTCCTGTTATTTAGTCATGTACTTACTGAAAAGAGGGCAGGTGATTCTGAAGAGAAAAAGAAGAGATCCAAGAAACAAAGCTTTAAAGCTACAAGACATTGATCCCTGATAAATTTAAAGTATAAAGTGCGTACCATAAGGAAAAGATTGGAAAAATAAATGGAGAGCAATGTTTTAGCTAGAAGCCATTCTCTAGGTATTGGAAAAACTCAAGTTAAACAGGATGAAAGTGCGAGGCAATTTATTATTTCAGGTAACTGACAGAGCCTGGGGAGATCATTTCAGAGGTGGTTGACACATGTGCCCAACAGCATCACCCAGTATCTACCCTGCTTTCCACAGAAGCCACTGCAAACAAGGGTGCACCCTTCTTCTAAAAACAAGATGTCTGTTAGATGCTTCCATTGGCTTCCTCACATGAAGAAGAGGAGGGCTCTAGGTAGCTCCTCCCAGAAAACACCAGTCAGTGCCATCTCTCATTCTATTGGCCCCAAACTGGTCACATGTCCACCTCTGAGCCAATCATTGAATGGTGTGGGTTGATTGAATAAATTCAACCAGGACTCCTACCTGGGACTGTGGGTCTTTCCCCACCAATCACTGACGGGGCTGTTGTGGGTAAATGGAGCTTCCATAACTGGTGAGGTAGTCAAGGCATAAAGTTTATGCCACAATAAGTAGACTAAAAAGAGAATAGATGAAGAGCCTCTTAAAAGTTATCTTGTCCATACTAAATTACCCCTTCCCTAAAGAGTTTTTATGGGATGTAGTTTATTCAACAATTACAGCCATATGCTGCATAACTATGTTGTTGTCAACAGAACTATATATGAGCTCACATACATCATATAATATCAGCATGTAGCAGGTTACACCATCTAGGTGCATATTTGGTTCACTCTGTGATCTTCACACAACGAAGTTGTCTAATGACACATTTCTCAGGACATATCCTGATTATTAAGCAACTGTAACTTTTGAGCCACTCCTGTGGGGTTCCCATAGTCACATCAACTGACATTATGTCTTTTAAAACATGATGTACAGAAGAAAATAGCTCTCCAAGGAGTTCTGGACCCCCGAGAGCCTCCAGGAGCTGTCACCTGCAATGATAATAGTAACAACCAGCATCCATTGCAGAATTACTATCATATGCCAAACAATCTATGAGGTTTGATCAAAAATATGGTGAATGCTTAAATATTAAAAATTTATCACAGTAAAAGACACATTGCTGATAATCTCCCATAAAGTTCTTTCCCCTTGTTTCAATGCTTATTCCAATGCTCTTGCACTTTCTGAAGCAGTTCTGGAGGTCCTCTTTTGTGTCTTTCGTTGTACTGTCCTGGTTGCCTCGATGTTCTGGATCAATTCAACAAGCTTATTTCTCACGGTCTCTTTGACTTTGGGGAAGAGACAGAAGTTGCATGGTGCCAGATGCAGTTAATGAGGTGGAGGAGGACATGTCATCATATTTTTAGGAACCTGCCTTTCTGTTGGATGGCACTCAGCAGCAGCACACCTCATAAAGACATCTGTGAAAGAGGATTTCCAGGACAGTTTCAGAACGATAGGATAAGTGTGTTCAAAGCAAAGGAGAGCATTTTGAGGGGAATTAATGAGACATGTGTTTTTTTATTACTCTCCCTGTTATTTCTGAGGATAGTGTCTTAGCCTAACTTGTATTTTTCTCTTCCTCTCCTCTACCTGCCCACTTTGGCTGTATATATATATACATATGTATATATATATATATATATATATATATATATATATATTTGGTACAATATATATATATATATATTTGGTACTATATATATATATATTTGGTACAATATATATATATATATATATATATTTGGTACAATATATATATATATATATATGGTACAATATATATATATATATATATATATATATATATATATTTGGTACAATATATATATATATTTGGTACAATATATATATATATATTTGGTACAATATATATATATATATATTTGGTACTGGGGATCAAACTCATGACCTTGCACTTGCCAGGCAGGCACTTAAGCCACTGAGCTAAATCCCCAGCCCATTGGCAATATATTATTTATTGTAATAAATTCTCACAGATTTTGATCTGAGGTGAGACCCACACCTTTTGCTGGGTATCAAATCCTGTGCTCTAGCTCTTAACTGAATCTACCCCCAAAACCACCTTGTATAACCAAGATACCCTTGTGCTAGCATTGCCATATCCAGCTTGCTCTGATTTACACAGAGGGGTCACATTAAATAACCACTACTGGGTAAAAGCTGCTCCCAGACCCATTCCCACCCTACATCTCAAAGTTTTGTTTGCCCTGGTTGGTCTGTTCCCAGCAGAGCCACCATAAACCATGCCTCTTGGCTACACTGTCTATTCTGCAGAGTGATCTTTTGAGCCTGAGAGTTCTGCTTCCTGTATTTCAACCCCAGAAGCTGATCCTCTTCTGGGGTACTGGCTGATGAACTCTCCTCGTGGGGATTTGCTCACCTGGGTGCCCCAGAGAATGAACAACATTAGACTCTAGGGAGGTGAGAAGCTTCTCCCCAGTGAATAGAGCTAAGATCCCACAGCCAGGGCTGCAGCCATTTCCCTGCACCCCCGCCCCAGTGCAGTCAACAAGCAAAACCACATGTTGCCTGGGGAGGGAGCCATGTACCTGCTCTCCAGCCCCCATCTGTGTCTTCTCCATCCCCTTCACCAGTGTCCTGCACAAGTGGCCCAAAAGCCACATGAAGCCATGAACCAACAGGTACACGAGACTAAATACTCCAGCTGCCTTTCCCCAGAGTCAGGACAAGGAGAAGGTGTGGCCTGCACTGCATCCTGGGCTCCCCAAGGGACTGCACCCAAGGTTTGCTCCGGGACCTCACCTGGCACACCTCTGTTGGCTCCTTCCCCTCTCTGTCTCAGGTCTTTAGTCCCCTATGGATGTCTCCTGGAAATACTTCGTGGTAGGAATCTCCCACAATGCATCGAAGGGTCTGATTTGGGAACCAACAGAAGTTGGCCAGGCCACACAGGCTGATATCCCCTTACACACTGTCTTCTACTCCTCCTCCATCATTTCAGAAGACAGGTGCCACGGACCACACCGTGCCACGGAAGACAGGCGCCTGGCCTGGACCATTTAACACCCTCCATTGGCTCCCTACGGCATCAATCTTTTTTTTTTGCAAGCCTCCCTGAAAAGTAATTTGTAGAGACCTCTTTCTCTCCCCTCCTCCTCTCTCTCCCTCTCTCTCTTCCCCCAGTTAAACTTGGGTGATAGTGTTCAAGGACTCCCAGAGATGTTTTTCTAACTGACAGCTTTATGGCACAGTAGCTGCTGATGTTATATGTGTCTTCAGATAGGCTGGTCTTTTTATACTGTGTGTGTCCCTATAAAAATGATTGGTTTTAAGTTGTTATTCTAATATTGCTGTGATTGTAACATTGGAGCAGACATTCTCCGAAGACGGGCATCACGTCCCACAGTCCGATGCACAGGAGGGGGAGGCTCCTTTGGTGTGTGTGGCAGGAGGGCAAGGCCACCAGAGCTCTGCCCACAGGAAGGGAGGGGCTCCAGCCTGTTGTTTTTATGTTATTATACAGATAATGATTATGAATGATAGCATCTCAAAGGACCAAAACCTCCTTGAAGACTGGTTAAAACAGAGACCTAAGCAGAAGAGAGATGGACAGAGGCCGGAGGAATGTGAAGGAGACATAGAGACACGCAGAGGGAAAGCTGAAGCGGAGGAGAGCGATGTGCTGCAAGGGAGTCAAGCCAGACACCCAGCCAGAGACCCAGGCCAGCCTCAGTAGCGAGAGGAGACAGAGCGATGGAGAGAGGACTGTGAGAGGACACACAGCAGACAAACCAGAAAGCAAGCAGCATAGGCAGAGAGAATGAGATGAGCAGACAGACGGGAAGCCAGAGATAGGCAGACATTTAAAAGGAGCAGTCAGCAGAGGGTGAGAAAAAGGAGAAGAGGAAAAAGAAGAAAACTGAGACACGCTGTCAGAAAAGGAACTTCCCTAGCCACACAGAGTCCGGACAGTCAAGAGTGGGGACTCGCGACCCAAATCTCCTGATGCTAGTCATGGTTCTGCTTTTGCTGGTAACTGAGTAACCTCAGTTTTCTCACCTGCAAAATGGGATGGAAGAAAGTCACAGGGCCCACCTGGCCCTTCTTATGTGGTCCCAGCGTCTCCATGTGGCTCCTAGGATAGGAAGCCCTTGAGACAGCTTCCGATGACCTGGCCACTTGTCCGTTGTGTCTTCATGCGACACCTTCAGTTTGGGCCAGAATTAATGACCTGCTTCCAACAAAGTGGAGTTCAGCAGAAGTGATGAGATGTCACTTCCAAGATTAGGTGGCAAAAGCCTAGGACTTCTGTTTGCTGACACTATTTTGGACTCAGGAGTCATTGGTCTGGAAGCAGAAAATTGTAGCGTTGAAGATTGTGAAATGGAGAGAACCACGTGGCAGGGGACTGATGTCTCCTAACAAAGGCCACCAAAGACCCAAGGCCTGCCTGCTGACATGAGTGAGTCACTAAGGAGCCTGGCAGTAACCTCAGTCACTGCAGCCTTGATAAAGGTGCTCAGCAACAGACTCAGCTAAGTATACTTGATTCCCAGCCCTCAGACTAAGCTAACATTTGTCCCACGAAGCCTCTGCTTTGGGGCCACGTGTTTCCAGCAATTAACACTCAGTACAGGTCTTGCTGCCCAGAAGCGGGGAATTGCGATAACGAGGATGGACCAGTGTACCCCTGCCTTTGGAAGCAGGCCGAGGCTGGAATGATGTCACAGAGCAGGCTGGGGAAGGGCTCAATTGGCTCCCATGGGCCGTCATAGAAATCTGTACACGAGGACAGTGAAGATTAGAGTTCGAACGGAAATGAGGAGCATGGTGTTACAGAAGGGACGATTTTGCCTAGATATGATGATGGGAAACTCAGCAAAAATCATGCCTTCAACAGCATGAAAGTTGGACAGAAGCCCGAGGGACTAGACCAAAATGACGAACGTAGGATGATGTCTCTGGCTTCGTGTAAGATGCTCATAGGGAAACACATGGTGACCCTTAAGCGGCCCTGTTTTGCATTGCTTGGCACCATGGACACCCCATCCATTTGTTTACAGGACTGAGAACTGAACCCAAGACCTTTGCATTGAGCTACATTTCCAGCCTTGTTTTGTTTTGTTTTGTTTCTAACTTTGTGACAATGTCTTGCTAAATTGCTAAACTGTCTGGGATGAGCTTGAACTCTCGACCCTCCTCCCTCAGCATTTCAGAGTTCTAGGATTACAGATGTGCGCCATCGTGCCCAGCCAGACCTACCAATTTTCTAACAGTGCTTTCTATTACCTATATCACAAGCCACCCCAAACTATAGCACGGATCAATTCTCTGATAATTCTAGAGGCCAGATGTCCAATGTGAGTCATGCTGGTCTCAAATAAAGGTATCAGCAGCTGTATTTTACTTTTCTGGAGATTCTGGGAGGTGAACCTATTTCCTCTACTGTTTCCTCTACTATCTCTTCCAGCTTCTTGAGGCTTTCTGCAAGCCTTGGGTCATGGCCTCATCCCCCTCTCCAAAGACAACAATGTGGCAGCTTTCAGGCTCTCTCAGTGACCTCTGCTTCCACTGCTGCATCCCTTCCTTGACCCAGACCTTTCTGATGGCACTGGGTACCCCTAGACATTCCAGAACACCTCCCCCTTGGAAAGATCATGAACTTAACCCTGCCTGGCCCTGCCCAGGAACATGGGTGTCTTGGGGACATTCTTCTATCTACCAGGCTATGCTAACACTGTTTATCCCACAGAGCTTTGCACTTGTCCTCTCTATTCCTGAGGATGCTATGAGCTCCAGGAGAAGCCAGGGAACAGAGTGGTTTAGATCTGCCCAGTGTCTGGCTTTAGAGACATTCCCACTTAAGCCTCAGCTCTGTTTCTTATCAATAAAAAAGTCACTTCCTCTATTTGCTCGTCTGGAAGGCAGAACATCAGCTCACGTAGGCTCTGAGATTTATCTCCTGCTTGCTGCTTATTACAGTCTGGATACAAAATGTCCCCCAAAAGGTTGGTAGGCTGAGGTTTTTGTCTCCAGTGCAGCAGTGTTCAGATGTAGAACTTTTACAAAGTGATGGGATCATCAGGGTTCTGATCCCATGAATGGATTAATTCATTGATGTACTCCTAAGTGAATAGAGAGAGTATCAGGAGGTGCTGGAAACTTTGGGAACTGGGGTTTAGTTGGAGAAGTATATCGTTGGGGTACACCTTTGCAGGGGATGTTTTGTCCATGTTCTTTTCCTATCCTTTCTTCTCCTTTCCCCTTCTCCTTCCCTTCCTCCTTTTCCTCCTCCTCTTCCTCATCCTTTCCCTTCTCACCTCCACTCTATTTCTATTTTTTTCTCTCTGTGTCTGTCTCTCTCTGTCTCTGTCTCTGTCTCTCTCTCTATCTCTGTCTCTGTGTGTGTGTCTCTCTCTGTCTGTGTGTGTGTTTCTCTCTCCCATTCTTTCCTGGCTAGCCTAAAGGCATGTTCTGCATCACCACAGGCCTAGAACCAATGAAGTCAAGTTACCATGGACTGAAACCTCTGAAACCATGAGCCAAGTGAAATCTTTTAACTTGCTTATCTCAGTTATTTTTGTCATAGCAACAGAAAGCTGACTAACATACCACTATACCATCAGCACTTAGGAGAGTCAAGACTATGCTAGGTACCTACAAAAAGATTTATTCAGGGAATAAAAACCTATACTATTTCGTATTCCATGGCAAAGATTATAGGGTAAAAGAGACAGAGCTGTAGGTCAGCCGGGCAGCTCTGCTCTTTGAGTCACACTTGGAGGCCAATGTCAAGGGGGCAGTGCTACCTGAGTAAGTGTCCCCATCACACAAACTGAAAGATCCCCACATAGCAGCAGAAATATGTGCTGTTTTAAGGCCTGGATCCCAATCATCAACACTCAGTCTGCATTCACTAGCCACACACATCTACCACCAAGCTGACATCAAGGGATGGGTATGAATATTTTTGTAACAGCTGTCTAACCCTCCACCGGCTGCTGGGTGCTTCTCCATCTCAAGCTTCATTCTTGTCTCCTACTACAGAATCTGTGCTCCTGAACTAATCATGCCTTCTGATAAAATTAACACTTGTTAGAGATTTACTATGCATTATGATTTATTTTATATATATATATATATATATATATATATATATATATACTTTAATCTTTAGGATTGTCGGAAAAAGACACAGTTGTTTCTCTCCATTTTACGGAATAGGAAACTAAGGTTCAAAAGGTGGCAAAATTTATAGAAGACAACCCAGCTGGTATAAGAACCAGAATTTAAATTCAGTAAAGCCAACTTCAGAGCTGGAACATTAATCAATCATGCTCTTCTGCTTCCCCAGACCCAAGGCATAAAGTTAGGACACAGGGTCCTCTAGGAATTTAAATCCTATACTTAGAGCATGGGCCACCACTTAGGAACCTGGCCACACAGCACAAGGTGAATGACAGGCAGGTAGGCAAGAGAAATCTCATGTATATTTCCAACCATTCCTGTGGTTGGCATTACCACGTGAGCACCACCTCCTATTAGATCAGAGACAGCTGAGGAAGCAAGAATCCTGCTAGAAACTGGACACTTGAGGAATCTAGGTCCCACACTCCTTTGGGTCATCCTGAACCCTCCCCACCACTACCTCCACCCCAGTCCATGGAAAAACCACTTTCCATGAAACTGTCCTTGGTGCCATACAGGTTGCAGACCTCTGCTTTATAAGGTGGGCAGCTAAGAAGGAGCACAGGCTTCAGCTGAGGGTGTTAGGCGAATTATTTCCCATCCTGTGCCTCAGTTTTCTGATCTGTAAAATGGAGATTCCAACACTTTCCTTATACACATGTGAAGGATGACAGTTGTGTACACTGTACCACACAATCTCAGTGCATGGCAAGCCCAACAGTGAAAAGCTGGTACCGGTTACTAAAGACAGACTGGGTGACAGCAGCCCATGGGTAGATGCACTGAAGGAAGCAACGTTACCACAGGATCAACATGGCTGTCAACTCTACTTCATGCTCTTCACCTCAGCCTCTCCAAAAAAGCCACAAATCACTGCTGATCTCCATGCAGATAGAACTGTGTCAACATCAACAGTGTCATTTTCTGAGCCCCATAATCTGCTATGTTGACAGAGCAACAGCCTAGAGAGTGTGTCGAGCCCATTTGGCAAATGCAATTAATTCCTTCAGCATTAAATTGTCTTTTCCTAATTGTCCATGCAGATACCCAGGCAGGAAAAAAGCCATAGAATGAAAGGCCATTAATGTCACTTCCTTGCCAGCCACAAGCTGTTCTGGCATTTGACTCAAAGCTGTCCTGGCAATGTGGTGGAAACCACATTTGTGTCCCTGACACACCCCACATGGGAGAGGCCCTCAGGGTGGCCTCAGCTTGAGGGGCACTGTGGGAGGCAGCTGCTCACCTGCCAAGTGTGTCCAAGTGTCTGGCTGTGTCTTCTGGGCAAGGCCAGATTCTCAGGCTGCATGCTCCCCCTGCCTTGGGTTCAGGGGGACAGTCACACCCACAGGGTCCCCACCTTTCAAGCCCCAAATGGCTCACTCAGTTGCACATCTCTGAGTTCCTATCTCCCTTCCCTTCTGCCACCTCCCTGGCCATTGCTAACCTCAGCATAGCCACACCTGAGCCCCTTCCCTGGAAACTGTACCTCTGCCCAACGTGTTGCATCACAAGTCACACACACACACACACACACACACACGCACACACGCACACTGGCTAAAGCCAACCAGATCCTTTCTGCACTTATATAGATCCCTGGGTGCAAAAGATGAGCCTGTGACTCAAATTAGCTTAGGTAAATTGGGAAGGGAGAAATTAAAAGTCTAACAGGGAAAAGGTACTCTGTCTCGGCTCTGCTTCCACCTCTGTTGGCTTTACTCCACAGTGGCCTGGTGATCACTAGCAATTCTGGGCTAACATCCTACTACCTTTACAACTCAGCACAGAAAGGCTTTTTTCCCAAAAGTTCCTGTGGGACCTTACTTACTACAGGGGTCTACATCCTCCTTTCCAGAGCTCACAGTGGCCAGAAGCTAAGGTGTACACTTGAACTGCCTGGAACACAGGTTCATTTCTAGAGCAGGAGGAAAAGAGGGAGAGAAAGGACCCAGCCTCAACCACATGGATTCAGTGGTGGGGAAAGGGGTGGGGATGCTCTCTGCAAAGGGAAAGCAAGGAGCTGCCCCCGGAGACGGAGTTCAGTCTTCACGGTGTCTGAGGAAGTGGAAATCTGCATTCATCCTTGTGGGCTCATTGCATAGATGGACACACGGGGCAGGAATGTGCAGAGTGGTATGTGTGGAGAGACAGAAAAAGCCTGTCTGCTGAACAAAAATTAAATAAAATGCACAGAATGAGGAGAAAGGAGAGAAAGTTCTCCCAAGATCACTGAACATTGTCAACTTTCCAGTCCCTTGCAAAGCCAGACCTTGTTGACATGCCCATTGGATGCAGGACAGAAGTGTGTGTGTGTCCATCCTGTTTTCTTCAGTGAGCAATATTTCCACGTCCTCTTCTTGAAACCACTTTGCTCCTCTCACAGTTCTCTGGTTCAAGTAAGACTGAGCCCATTCCTCCCACCAATGGAGATGAAAGCTGATGTGACCCTGGAATCGCTGAAAGCCATGACAGAGTCTAAGAAGAGGAGCAACGGGAAGCAGAGATGACAGATGGAAACATTTTAAAAACATCATTTGAGCTTCTGAGTCCAGCCATGCCTGAAACCAAACTCTACCCTGTGGAACTTTTGGTTACACAAAGTAATAAATTCTGTTCTTTCCTTATGCAAGTTACAGTTGGAGTTGCCATCACCAGCAATCCAGAAAGTCCTGATTAATAGACTCTCCTGAAAGCTATTTTTTCACTTTGATTTCTACTATTTGTTTATTCATCCACAAAGAAGCAGATTGGAGTAAAAATGAAAAGCAGGAGCCTGAGCAGGGCCCCTCTCTCTCTCTCTCTCTGTAGCCTCAGTACTAGGTCTCTGACACATCTTTCTGCAAGCTCTACCTTTCCCTAGCTGAGTCAAATTTGACTGGGGTGGGGCAGATCCAAAAGCTTTGTGCACCTATCTGTGGGTCCTGGAGTTAAAACTCTCACTCAGGTTCAGGGGTGAAGCCCTCCTTAACCTTTCCTCAGGCCTCTTTCACCAATTGTTGCACCACGAATAAGATTGCAGTTAACAGCCCAAGGTACTACCTGGTCCCTCCTTGCCCCTTTATAGACAGATGTTGGCTCCAAGAAATCCTCCTGCAGATATCTCATGCTTTTAATGAGCAAGGAAGGTCATGATCTTCCTGATCTATGGATTCAGCAGGCGCTGGAACTCTGTTTTGCCATGATCCCCTTACCAAATCTGAGTTCCTGGGACCATGGGTTGTCAAAATACACCAGAGGCTGCGTCCTTGTAAGGTACTGAGGTACCTGGGCTGCAGCAAGATGGCCTTGGCCAGACAGATCCAGGCCACTGGGGAGTCACTTCGCCCTTCTAAGACTCTGTTTGCTCACCAGGGAAATGCAGGGGCTAATGCCTACCTCAAGGGACTAGTCAGGCCCAAGTAAGAGTACAGTACCCAGCACAGTGCCTGGCACATACATGCATGTGGCATGAAAATAAGGAAAGAAAGGAGGGAGGAAGGGAGGGAGGGAGGGAAGAAGGGAAGAGGGAGGGATTAACATAATCCTGGGCATACAGTACATTTTCAGTCTTTACTCATGAGTCTAAACTTCATCACCACAGCCTCATTATCCATCCCAGAAAACCTAGGGTAAAGTCTCAGCACAGCTTTCCAGCACAGCCCTTGAGCACTGTCCACTGGAGACACCAGTATGGAAGCAGCTGATTCTGCTCACATCTATTTCGTGCCAGCTTCCAAACTGGTACAAAGTCAGCCCAACCCACAGCTGTTTCCCTTGGCCTGAAAGGAGTTTATTTAAACAACTCGCTCATATTTAAATATCAAAAAATTGCACATCAGACTCTTTTAAGAATCTAAAAATCTATCTTGGTTTGGTACCCCACACTATAATTCCAGCATTCTGGGAAGCTGAGACAGAAGTGTCTTGGTTTACTTTTCTCTCATTGCTGAGATGAACTACTTGACACCCAAAATGGAGGAAAGAAAGGTTTATTTAGCTTACAGTTTTTAGAGGTTTCAGTCCATACTCAGCTGGCTCCAGGACAGGGTGGCATGGCTAAGAGTCAACTGTTCATCGTGGCTGCAACCAGCTACCACAAGCAACCAGAGCAAAAGGGCAAAAGGGGAGAAGACTGGAGAGAAGACTCCGTCCCTTATATTGTATGTAGGCCACACCCACTTGGGTACAGCACTCACACCCATAATCCCAGCATTAGACCATGAGTCATTCACAAACTCTAGAAGCCTGCCCCGACTGCATGAGGCTTTGGGGGGACATCCAGACTCAAACCATAACAAGGAAGATCACAAGTTCCAGCCCAGCCTAGGCAAGACCCTGTGTCAAAATAAAAAAGAGGTTAGGGCTATAGCTCAGTGCAGAGGTCCTGTGTTCAACCCCCAGTAATGGAATAAAAAAAAAAATGAAGATCTAGATTTATAAGGTATGATCAAAAATGTAGTGAATGGAACAGCAGACTTATAAAACATATGATAGTATGTCCTTGTCCAACTTTTTCACCAGATCTGACACTGTGAAACCTAGCTCTTCTCTAAAGTCAAAATGACATGAAAAGGAAACGTTCTGAATTGAGTCAGCACATCAAGGCAACTTTAACAATGCAATTAAAGACACAAAAAAGACTCCGAGAATTGCTTCAGAAAGTGGCAAGAAGGATGGAATAAGAGGTTTTGAAGCAAAGTGGAATATTTTAAGGAAGATTAATGACAGTGTATCTTTTATTGTAACAATTTTTAAACTTCAACATTTTTTAGCATACCTGGTACTAGCAACAAACATATGGGAACTGAAATTTAAGACATAATACCATTTTTGATTGCTCAAAAAATTAAATAGAATAAATTTAGCAACTATCACATTGTTTATATAATGATAACTATGAAACATAGATCAAAAAAGATCTAAATCAATGGAGACATACCGTGTTCATGGATTGAAACACAAGACCTCACTTCTCCCCAAATCAATACACAGGTTTCACAGTTCCTATCAAAATCCCAGCAAGACATTTGCACATATAGACAAGCTTACTCTAAAATGTACACAGCAAGGCAAGAGAGTTATAATATCAAAAGAATGAATAAAATGGCAGAAATCATGCTACTTACTTTTAAAGCTTATCAGCTCATCAAGAGAGTATAGTTCAGCAGAGAGACAGACACATAGGAAGATCAGTGGAACACAACAGAAAAACCCAAAAACGTTCCCACAAGTATGGCCAAATAATTTTGGGAAGTGTAGGCTCTACACTGAGCTACATCCTCAGCCCTTTACGTTTCTTTTTCAGTTTTGAAGTGGTGCCTTGCTAAGTCACTGCATAGCCCGGGATGAGCTTAAATCCTTCTATCTGGGCCTCCCAGAAGGCTGGGATTATAGGAATGTGCCACCACACTGGGATTGGCCCACTGATTTATTTTACAAAGGGCAAAGCAGTTCAGTGGAGGAAGAATAGCCCATCTTTTTAGCAAATGATGCTGAAGCATTTGAACATCAGTAGGCCTGAAAGTAAAATTCTGAGACAAAGGATTTTACTCTATTTACTACAACAGTAATTACCACTTTAATACACATTTGATAAACACCTGTTGAGTATTGGCTAGTTTTTGGTACTATGCCTCAGTTAGTCTTAGCCAATGAGATGGGTGTCTCTACAACCCCAGTGAGATGGAAGGAAATGTGGAGCCCAGCGAAGGCATTAACTTCCCCAGTATCCCACAGCACTGCAGCAGTGCCAACACAGGATGCACAGTAGGTGATTTCCTTGACTCCTCCTATTGATCCCTTGAGTGGGGCCCAATTTGTGACAGAGACAGCTGAGAGACAGTGCAGGAATTTCCAGCCCCGCCACACCCCAGTTGGCAGAAGCAGAACCAAAGTTGATCAAGAGTCTGTCTGACCTTTCTCCGGACCTCTTCCACGGTTTTGAGGGTCTTTGGGGTGCAGTTCCTAGGCTGACACATAGAACCACAGTCACCCCTACCCTGTCATTCCCCAGTGTCTTCAGCCTATGTGGCTTAAATGCCAGAGCTCCAGCCTGGCGCGGTTCACCGAGCCGGCTCATTTATTCATTAATTTGCTTTCCTTATCTCCAAACAGAAAGCGGCCGTTTCAGGCAAGGCAAATCAATGCGGTGTGGGGCCATTCATCTTCATTCACACACATCCCCCGCCCTTCTGGCCAGGGCTCCCCATAATGGGCTCCTGGACGCTGACGAATAGGATTCTCGGAGACAGCCACACCACGTTAGCAGATTAAATCATTAATATCGGCACTGGTCATTCTTACGAGCCCCCCTCACCACAGACTCCCCGCCACCCTGGTGCTGGGTACGCTGTTGCTTATGCAGCCTACACGGTAAAGATGAAATTGCCACTTCTCAGATGCGATTGGTTGCAGGCTTTGAGATATTGATTTTTTTTTCCTGTGCATTTCTTAAATCAGCTATATTGCCTGGAGTTGCAAAAATTCTTGAGATGGGGGCTGAATTCCTGCTTGCTGATTCCATCTACACCACTTGCCAGAGGGTTTTCTTGTCTTCCTAAAAAGAGGAGAAAGGCGGTTTACCGAAATCCATTTTATAGGGACAGTTTAAAATGGAGCACTTACTGTCTGCCAACTAAGCACAGCACAAGCAATACTCGTTCAAGCCCTGCAGCAGCCAAAGGCGAGGGAATTATCAGGGGCTTTTCCCTAGAAGTGGCCCGTGCTCTGGGATTTCCCCAAGATTACAGGGAGTTTGAACTCAGCTGTGCCTAACCCCAGAGACTGACCCTTGGCCCCTACCTGTCCTTCCCTGCTGCCCTGCTCCACTCCTGACAGAGGGATGAGGTAGAAAAGTAAATGATGTCATATATCACAGGTGGGATGTTTCCCCAGAATTTGGATGCTGAATTCCTGACCCCCTACGGTGGTGGTATTTTATTGACTGCAAGCTTTGAGGTATTTTTTTTTCCAAGATCTTCTAAAAACTGGTATATTACCCAAGGTTATAGAAATTATGATCTGAGATTTGGGAAGCCTTAGAAAAGGACTTAGGTTTAGATGACATCGTAAGGGTGGAACCCTTTTGATGGAATTAGTGACCTTCTAAAAAGAAGAAGGGACCAGAGTGTTCTGGAAGGTGAGGACTTGGGTTTATCTTTCCTAGATAATACCACAGACCCCAAGCCCCTCACCCTACCAAAGCAGAGAGAGTTAAATGTGTTTCTTCTTAAATTCCAGGTTTATCTCTAAGGGAGCAGATGATAAATATTTGAGGTTGTTCAGGCTATACAATTTCTATCATCCTACTTCGTTCTGCCATTGTGACACAAAAGTGACCATGGACTATAGGTAAACAAGTGTACATGTTTCCAATAAAACTGTATTTATAAAAATAGACCATGGGCCCTAAGATAGGGTAGTAGAATGGATGCCCATGATCAAAGCACATGTATGTGTGCATGGAAAAGTCCTAATGAAACCCATTAATTTGTATCATAAATATGCATTAAAATTACAATAAGTAGTACACAAACAGAAATAGAAAAATAGCCACACAAAGACTTATTGATATACATTGTGATGTATATTAAATACATTCATCTTGGGAATTGGTAAATATACATGTCACACTTTAATCAATTTTACTCCACAGCCCTTCCCTCTCCCCCACACCCAAATCTCCTTCCCACCTCTATTTCATCTACCTCTCTGTTTTCTATCATCTTGCTTTTATTTTACCATTTATATTTGCAGTTTTCACATAAGAGAAAAACATGCAACACTTAACCTTCTGTGTCAGATTTTGTTCACTTAGCGCTATAGTCTCAAAGTCCATTTGGGATGACTCAAATCTATCCTTTATAGCTAAGTAGTACACCACCAAGTACATGACATGTTTTCTTTATCCGTTCACCTGGGGCTGCTTCCAAGATTTAGCTATTATGAACTGGCCACACAAAGACTGCACATAAAGTTCCTAACAGCATTCTTTACTGATAGTAATATGAAAACTGTTTGGGAAACAACCGAAAGGTCCAATAAATAAATAAAATAGACCACAGGCCCAATTTGGTATGTTGGCCAAATCCTCCTCCTCTAGAGGATGGACCTTCAGAGAAGGGTTGATGGGTCAGTACTGACTTGCTCCATCCCGTGGGACCAACATGTAGGAAATGTCAGCACGGGCATGGAAGAAGCTAAGTCTATGCCACCAGAATCGGTGGAAATGCAAAACCTCTTCTGGGGAGTGGAAAATCAACTTGGAATTACCCAAGTAGCACAGCAGAAAAACAAATCTAAGAATGGTATGAGTCAAAGCAAAAATCCTTACAATGGTCTGCAAAGAGTTCCTGACCTCCACTCCACCTGGGTCCGTATCTGCCCCTCCCCATGCAACCATCTGAACCATGTGGCCTCCTCTGCTTCCTCAAATAGAAAAGCTTGCTTTCACCCCAGAGTTTGTGCACCTCCTGTTCCCTCTGGCTATGATCACCTTGGGGAATCTAAAAGACTGAGAGAAACAAAGACAAGCTGAGGCCTTCTTGGAGCAGCTGGCCTATCAGTGACAAATCCATGAATTCTGCATCAGCAAACCTGACTCAGATCAATAGAAAAATCCATCCAAACTGTAGACTCATAAATCTTGATGGTTTTCAGTCACTTCCTCTTAGAGTTCTTTCTTACCCAGCAACATTTAACCAATACAACATTTAACCAAACCATTGCTATGTGGCTCTAACATCAACTTTGTCAGCAAATTCCTCATTGGGAAAACAAGAGTCTTACAACATTTGTAGTGTTCCCTTACCTGAAGTTCCAGCAATGTTCAGGACAGTTTTTCACTACCTTTTTCTGAAACTTTCTTCCCTTGGCTTTTGCAACATCCCAAAATGGTCCCATGCTTCTCCACTCACAACTGCAGCACCCTCTGGGCTCCTTCTGCAGAATCACTCTCCAAGCAGCTGGCCATGAAACACCAAAGCTACTCAAGGTTTGAACTTCATCCCACATCGCCCCTCATTTCAAACCTGAACATTGGTTCCACGCCTCTGCCGGCCTCTCTGGGGCGTATGCTTTCCTCCACTACGTTCAGTAAGAGGAAAAGCGATAACACGCTCAATTTCATCATGACTCGTGATCTGGCTCTGGGCAAGAAACGCAGCCTGAGCACATGGATCCTTCCAAACTAGGGCTTGACACTGGGGGTAAACGGAAGAACGATCCACAGTTAGTAGGCAACTAACTGTGAATTCCACGCCAAAAGTAAGGATCCTACCCTCAACTCCTTCCCCCATGCATATCCCTCTCTGAGTTCTATGTTTTACTTCCTAGCTGGCAATGAACCAGTACCTTTTCTCACTTTTGATAAATATCACAACCACCCCCTCTGTTGCTCAAGCCATTTGAAACCGTCTTAAACCATCTTCCCCAGAAGAAAGAATTTCAACCAGAATGCACAGTTCGCCACCCAGTCCTGTCAATTTGCTCTCCTGAGCATCTCTGCTCTTCCTCTGCATGATCCTGGCCCAAGGCCTAAGCCATCATCATCTCTTGCCCAGGTTACTGCCATTTCCCCTTTGCCAGTTTCTCTGCCTCAGTGACCCCAATGCAACCTGTCCGCTGCATGGATTGCAGAGTCATTCCTGCTGAAGCCCAAACATCGGCCTCTCCTTCCCTGCTTAGGGCCCTTCTGTGATCTCACACCCTTTGGGTAAGACCAGAGCCCTCCCCTAGCTCCCAGGACCTTCCCCGTTTTGTCACACCAGCTCTCCAGCTTCGCCTCTCTCTACGAGGCAGGCTTAGCCTGTAGGTCTCCCCCGGGGGAAACAGAAGAATTTCCTGAGAAGCTTTTAAAAAAATACCATGCCCTGACCTCTTACCCATGTGATTAAGAGAGTCAGGGATGAGGCAGGCATTTTCGGATTTGCAGCCAAGGCTGGACCACTGCTCTTGCCAGCTGAGGGCCAGGAACTCTCCTTAGTCCCATGCTCTCCCTGCACCTTTCCTTCCCTGCTCCTTCCCTGCCACGTCTTCCCTGCCCCTGCTTCACAGGAAACCCCTGCCTACCCCTGAAGACTCAGGGGACCATCCTCTGACTCCAGCTTCCTGAGCGAGGGGCTTTCCCCTGAGTTCACACAGAACCTGCTGCTTAGCCTCCTCAGAGCACTCATTACTCTGCGCCACCTCAAATAAGGAGTGACCTTGTGATGGTGACCCTGGGGGAAAGAATCTTTCATCACTACATGGCCAGCATCTAGCACAGCAGCTGACACTGTAGATAACTTAATACATGTTTGTTGAATGAATCATCTTTGTTCCCTTCTGACCATAACCCTAGGAACTTTTGTCATCCTTTCACTTTCCAATTCTCTTCCCTTATTTTGACGCCAGGGTTTATCATAGGGACTCAGTAAATAGTTGTTGGGTGAGCTAATATTTAGGAGACAGGAGCATGGAGCATTCCCCCTTGCCCTCATTTTTATAGGAAAGCTCCAGGGAGCAGAGACAAATCAAAATGAATGTCCTACAGTTTTGCTAAAATAGAATTTGCCAAAGACGTCCTGAAAAATGTATTTAATTAGGTCAGTTAATAGGGGAGTCATTGTTGGGTAAGATTTAAAGCTGAGGCTAGAAAAGGTATGGATAATTTTACCATTTTAAATTATATAGGAGATTATTTCTCACCCTCACCTTAATTATAAAAATGCATCTCCATGGATGCATCCAGCTTTGGAGGAAATAAAGCCAAAAGTAGAGGAAAGGTCAGATGCTTCCCCAAAGCAGCACTGGAAATACTATGAGGACGCAGCTGGCTCAGCCAGGTGTGGCCACCAGGGGGGCGGGATTTGTGCTGTTGCACAGCCAGGTTGAATCGTGCTGACTGGCAGTGCAGCTGATGTGGCTTTTAATTGCAAGAACCATGGGCCGGGGTGCATCACTTCTGTGGCAGCAAGCTTCTACATGGTTTTCAGAGCCCCAGGGCCCTCTTGCATTCTGCTTTCCCAGCAGCCAGTTTCAGAGATTCACCTTCCAGCTGGTTCCAAATCAGATCCTGGAAGAGACACACCCTGATTCTTTAGCTGGGAAATACTCAGCTGTCCCAGATCATGATGCCAAGCAAAAGCCCAATTTAATATTCAGATACAAGGATCCTTGGATACCCTTCTCTGGGAAGCCAGGAAATGTGTCTTGTTACATAACAGGACTTCCACATTCTACAAATCTGTTTTGAATCACATTACTTGGCAGTATTTGGACTACACAGGGTGTGAGACCAGGGGCCAGGGGCACTGACCCCAGGAGTAAACTTTCATGGAACACAAAAAACCATGGCAGTCAGTATTTTAATATTGTTAAAAATGACAGTGAGTCAGAAATATCCACGATGAATACAATACTAAAATGTTAACTAACACCAGCATCCAGCTGAGCCTGCAAGAGCTGCCCTCCCCACTCTGCCCAGCCCCAGCTATGATGCCAGACATCAGGGACACAAACCAAGCAAAACCTCTCCCTCCTGTGAACAGGAGGGAAACACTGAGCAAAACAACAGAATAAGACATGGAGGGGTGGTAAGAAGGGTTAGGAGGGTAATAAAGCAGAAAGAAGGTAATTCAATAATCAGCACCTCTAAGCACTCTCCCTGTCACAGATCGGCATATGGCCTCCAAGGTCCCTCTACAGATACCTAGCATGGTGCATGTCTATAATCTCAGCACTCTGGGAAGCTGAGGCAGAAAGATCACAAGTTCAAGCCCTGCCTGGGCATCTTAGTGAAACCTGGTATCATATTTTTTTTTAATTTTTTAAAAATAAGCCTGACATAGTGGCACACATCTCATCACTTGGGAGGCTGAGGTAGGAGGGTCACCACAAGTTTGAGGCCAGCCTTGGCTATGTAGTGAGTTTAAGGCCAGTCTTAACTGCATAGTGAGAACCTTGTCTCAAAAATAAATAATACATACAAAAAATTTAAAAATAAAAGAGCTAGGTATGTAGCTCAGTGTGGGTTCAAACCCCAGTTTGGATTAGTTTAATTTAATTTAATAACATATCCTAGGCCTATCACCTGCTTTCTCTTAGGTAAGTCACTGGCCCACCGTTATGGGGCATTATGCTCACATTCTATAACCTGAGCAATGGAGAGGTGCAAATGAATAACTAATCACCAAGACTCCTATAACTTAATATGTACATGTACTTAAATATGAACAAAAAATTAACTCACATCCATGAGCAATCCCTGCATGCCCAGCCTAGGGCTAAACTCAGTGTGTTCACTGCCTCCTTTAAGCCAGCAAAGGACACAGTTCTACCAAGTGGAAGCTAAGCCTTAAAATTAAAATGCCACCCACCCATCTGTCTCAGACCATTAAGTAGGGAAAATGCAGCCTTGGAGGCCCCCAGCACAATGTCCAGCCACAACATGAGATCAACTTCTGCCTCGAAGTGGCATTGAGCAAATCTCTGGCTATTTCTGAGCTTTGCAGTTTTCACCTGAAGTGGGGATTAGAATGTGGCTCCTCAAGGCCTGGAATGAACTGCAGGTGTCCCCTAAGGCAGGTGGCCAGCGTGTGACCCCCCTCTCTGGGTTTCTATGCCACTTTCCAAGGCGAAGGGCATAATTAGCAGGTGAAGTTCAAAGGCAGGGCATTTCCCGCCTTCCTGACAACCTATTTCATGGATCACAGAGATGTGAATACAGCTGCTTATTCAACAGAGGAAAGAATGAATTCATTTTCCTTCCTTAATCCCCAGTGTGACCTGTTCTTTGTTGATCTCTCCAAGGCTGCGGCCCTACCCCCAGACTTTCAATTTGACCAGAGAGAGAGAAATGTGCAGTAATGACAGAATATCCTGCCCACGGAGTGCTGGGAGCCGAATCGCCAATGTGCCGGTAATAAGTCCAAATGAAAGATATTATGTCACCTCGTTTGAACTAAATAGATGAACTACAGTCCTAGACCATTAAAAATGAACCAATCTGCTGGAAGGCTTCCAAGGGCTTGGTGCCGAGCGCACCAAGAAGGTGCCAGGTTTATATCCTCATTTTCTGCCAATGATTCTTCCTGTCTGGAAACATGGAATAATAATATGTTGAAAAAGCCACTGGGACAAGCTTATGTGGTGGCTCCCCACCACAGGGCCACACTAATTGAGAAATTCCAGAGGCCATAGAGCTACCAGCCAGCTGAGCCTGAGTGCTGGGTGACCATGAGCTGTCCCTTGGCGATGGCTTCTCTTCTGGGAAGTTCAGAAGTGCCGTCCACCTGCAACTCAAAAACCTGTGGACTGGGGAGGAAGGGCCTGTGGACTGTGGTTGCTTCTTTTTACAAACAAGGATACTGAGGCTCTGGTTTGCAGAGAACTTGAGGTACCTGCGTGCAAGACATAGGGTATCTCAGAGTCCAGTTCCCAGCCTACTGCCTCCCAGTGTACTAGCTCTCTCTGGGCACCCAGTTCCTGCCTGTTTTCATCCATCCTTCCCTGGCATAGGCGGCCTCTCACTCATGGCTTCTCTCAGGCTCCACCTCTCTGAGACCCTCTCTCCTCACCTGTGATTCAGGGGTGTACTCTCAGTGCAAACATGCAATTCAGGGGCACGTTCTCAGAGTTGGACTCCCCTGGGACTGAATCCCAACTCGACCGCATAGTAGCAACAAGGAGCTAAGACATCTCTCCCATCACCCTCAACCTCAGTTTCCCCATCTGCAACTTGGAATTTAATAATAAGCAAAGACCTCTGCTTCCAACATTATTACCACACCACCACAAGAATCTGCCCCGGTGCATTTAATACCCTTCCAGCTTAGCAGAAGGGTAAGATATCACTCTGCTCTCTCATTCGATCCACCCCACAAATGAGCATCTCTATTTTCATTCATGATAAAGAAGGACAGTGATCAAGTCTACTGGATTTTCTCTGGGTTGCTTCCCAAACCTAAAGCACATCATTCTATGTACTTTACATTTATTCATTTAGTGAAACTTCATGGAACACCACACCTCTTCTAGGTACTGGGCAATTGGCAACAGCAGGACTCTCTGGTCTCAGGGTCATTAACAGCTAACATTTTACAGAGGAGGAAACTGAAGCTAAGCAGGTTGAAATACTTGCTCATGTGGCATAGCCAAGGCTGGATTTGACCTCAGTGTCTGCACTATAGAACCTGCCACAAAACTTGCCAGCAGTAGAAACCCTTCTGCCCCCAGGCCACTGCCAAAGACTTTAGAGTCACTGAAAGGGTTGGTATGTTAGGGAATCAGAGAAAGGGCTCCTGGTCTCATGGACCAGCCCAGGCCTACCCCAGACTGAAACATGAGTCTCACTTTCAGAGCTCATTGGCTTTATTTACTCTGGGGTGATTAGCTCATTCTTTTTTGTTCAGAAATATCTGCTTTTAATTCAGAAGCCCCCCACTCAAATGTTGGACTGAGAAACTAAACTCTCTTCTCAATACTCACTGCTCAACCCTTGCCCCGCCCAAGTGGGCTAACTCTGTCTCCTTTAGCTGAACATTCTGGAATGACCATGCTTTATGACCCCAGAATGAAGGCAGCAGACATCCCTGTGATTCATTCCTCAGAAGAGGCCCAAGGGATGGGGGAAAGGATGCTATAGTTATTCCATGCAACTAAAAGAAGTCAGCACTTTCACAGTCTTGGGGGAAGACTTCTCAGAAAACCTCGGAGGGATAGCATGGGAAGGAGACACTGAGTGAGTGGGGAAATGGCCTAAATGCCCATCAGGGTAATGAGTACATAATGCCACTCATCAATAGGACACAATGGTGAAAATGAACTTGGATTAAACATATAAGCACAGATGAATCACATAAATATAGTTTTGAGCATAAGCAAGTTGTAGGAGTGTATGTAAAAAGCACCATCTATTTGGAGACTAATAGATACACAGCAGTTCCACGGTGATTTAGGGATGCCCTTTCCTACTTCAAGAATAAAGGTGCAAGTGGCAGCTGGGGATAAAGCTCAGCAGCACAGCATCTGCCTGGCAAGCTTGAGGTCATGAATCCAAAATATAAAAAATATGTACATGGAAGGAATGAATACCCCTTGCAGGACTGCCATGGGGAGACTCAGATGTAGAGAATAAATAGGTTTGGGGTATGTGTTAGCTTTCCATTGCTGTGACACAATCCATGATGTAATCAACTTAAAAAAAGGAAAGGTTTTTTTGGCTTACAGTTTCAGAGGTTTCAGATTATAGCCACTTGGTCCTGTTGGGGCTGTGCACTTTGGCAGGAGCAAGTGGTGGAGGATGGGGAAGCAGAGAAAGAAATGTCTCCTTCTAGGCCACTCCCCGCCAGTGGCCTAACTTCCTCCCACTAAGCCCCATCTCCTAAAGGTCCCACTTCCTTCTTTACACCACAGGCTGGGAACCAAACCTTCAGTATACAAAACTTTGGGGAATATCCAGATTCAAATTATAGCAGGGAATATCAGTAATACCCTATTTATTTCTTGAACTGGTGATGAACACATGTATGTTGACTCTCATGGTTTGTTAATTTATGTCCTTGCAATAAAAACTGGAGCAAACTTCAATCACACATGCACATAGAGGAGGAATTACTTTTCTTCCTGGATAGATGACTCTTCCAGGTCATGACTGAGCTGGTTTTCTCTCTAAAGAAGGCATAGAGCCTCAGATCCAGCTCCTAGTGGTCCAGGTAATTCCCTAGAGTTCACCTGTCCTTGTGCCAATACCAAGAGGGCCTGAGTAGAGGGGCAACCCATGCTCTTGGCCTACAGCTGTGCCTGTGGCAACCCAGTCTGTTAGGATCATGGATTATGGGGAAGTCAGAGTTGAGTTATCCACTACACAGCCAAACAACCAAGTCCCTCTGCTCTTGCTCATCCTATACAGTGGAGATGCTAATCACAGTCACCTCACAAAGCTGCTGTGAGGATTCAGTGACATAGCGCATGACAGTGTTTGGTGCCATGGCTGACACAAAGCCAGCCATCCAGAGACAGCTCTGCTTCTGGATGAAGCCCAGCACAGGAAGCCGGGTGCTCTGGGTTCCAGTGCCAGCCATGTGTTTATCTGGCATGCACAGCACGGTCTTGTTAGCGGGGTACCCACCACACTGCCAGTGAACACAGCAGTAGCTCGAGGACTTGCTAAAGTGAGCAGATGAGGCTCCTCACCCAGACTGTGGCTCAACTACAGGGACCCGCAGGAAGAGACATCTGCATTAGGCAACTTTTCATTACCGTAATCAAATGTCTGATCTTTAAAAAGGAGGTGTTTATTTTGACTCACAGCTTCAGAGGTTCAGTCCATGGTCGGCTAGCTTTGAGGGGGGAAGGATGTGGCAGAGCAAAGCTGCTCACCTATGGCCACCGAGGAGCACAGCAGGAGAGAAAGAGCCCGGGAAAAGACATGTGTGCCCTTTAAAAGCACCACTTCTTCCACATACCTCCCTTCCTGACAGCCCGTTCCACGCTGAACTCATCAAGGTGTTGATCTGAGGAGGTTAGCAGCCTCACAAGCCTATCACCCCTCTAGGCATCTATTAATCCACTCAACCTGACAACATTAACCACCACAGTGTACATCAGAGGAAGGCAGCAGAGGCTCTGGGGTAACTGAGCTCTGTATGGACAACCTCCAGGAGAGGAGATGCCTCCATGGACAATGTCATGGGGTGGAGGGTCTTGTGGCTCAAAATCTATGCAAACATATGTTTAAGTATATACATGCTCGTCTATGTATTCTCGCACATGTACTTATATATATTCATATAGACACACTGTGTACGTATTCATGTACACACAAGCAGATACACATATACATAGATATACTATGTTTTCTACCCAAAAGTTCCATGAGAGTTAGACAGCACTGCCACGTATGGTGTCTTCAGAGCCAGGCTTGTCCTGACTGCCTCCTGTCAGTATTCACAGCTTCACCTCTAGAGAGCATTATTAGAGATGTAATTCGTGTTAGAGTCTATATCTGGATAGTCCCCCATGGCTCCGTGAGCTTGAGGTGGGGCTAGTGAAAGGTGAATGGAACACAGCAACCGGCTGTGTTAGGAGGCAGGGGTCTATCACAAGATGTAGGTCACCAGAGATGTGACCTACTCCGGGCTCCACCCTTCACTCTCTGCTTCCTGTCTGCCATGATGTGAGCAGCTTTGCCTCCACCAGACCCTCCCCCCATGGCTTCCTGCTTTGGAGTTGGCTAAAAACGTGAGCCCAAATAAACACCTTCTCCTTTAAATCGCAGGTATCAGGTACTGTGTTCCAGTGACAAGGAAAGTGACTAAGATAATCCACTTCCCAGACAGGAAAGCTGCAGTTCAGAGAGGTCAAATGGATCATACCATGACACCTCAGTGTAAGTCACAGGAACTGCAGCAACAGCCACTTCTCCACTGCCACTTCCTTGGCTGCAGCCTTCCCCCATCACCTCCCTAGATGATGTGCCAACCTGCCTGGCTCCCTGCTTTGCCCTTGCTCTCCAGCCTGGTCGTCCCATATAGCCTGTCCTAACTGCTCCATTGGAAACTCCCTAGGAGTCTCCGATTCACTCAGTGGAAATTCCAAAGTTCTTCCAGAGCCCCACGGATTGCCTTCTGGATGGCTCTCATGGTACTTCCTCCTCTTGCATTTGCTTATTCTGATCCACAAATGTGGCCCAGGCATTCACACACATGCACCAGCCACTCAACTCCCCACCTCGCTTCACTGTCCTTCCAACATTTATTGTCACACAGCATATTTGTTTACTTATAGACTCCCTCCAAAAATATGAGCTCACTGAGGGCAGGAACTCACACAATGCCTAACAAAGAGCAAGAACTCAACATGTGTGAAAGCAAGGAAGGACTATGAGTCCAGGGAATGTTTTGTGAATAAATAAATAAGAACAATCAAAATGCCTCACTGAGTTAGGCTCAAGTGTGGCATGTCACTCTCGGGGAGCTGATGCCCAAAACAGCAAAAGTTTTCCACTGGATTATTCGGGAGGCCTGGGTTGAGGGCCAGTTTCTGGGCTGGTGATATTCTCTGGTGATATTTTCTTTAACTGTGAGAAAACACAGCCCTCACATCAGGGAACCTCAATGCTGAAGTTCTTGGGGGTAGTGCTGAACAGGAGTGCAGCCAGAGCTGGTTTTGGAAGAACAAAGGCGGCTTTGGAATAACACCCGTGAACACGGGCAGTGTTCAGGCACCCGATACATATGGAAATGGAAATCTGACTCTGTTCTTAGGAACAACCATCCTCAGATGAATGGTTTAGTGCAAGAAACATTGTTGATCACAGGCAGCCCAAGCGCACTGATGGAGGAAGGGGGTCTTCTCCACAGGGCTCTGCCACCTGCAGTGGATGGGTTCCAAGGTCCCGGCAGAAAAGGAGAAGAGAGGACCATTTCCAGAAGCTGTGTTATGGTGATACTTGGAGAATGAACATCCCTTCTGCCCACATTTTGCAGCTCCACCTAGATGGAAGGAGATGGGAAAACGACTTCTCCTACAGGCCTAAAAGGAAGTAAGAAGGTCTAAAGAAAACACAGCATTGTCCCTGCCACACTAGGGAAGAAGAGACACTTGGTCTCCAGGACTCACAGTCAATGGTATCATAACCAGGCTTCCAGTCTGAGCCTTGACTGGGACTCAGGCTCTTGGTCCTGTGGTTATCAGCTATCAAGGTGAAGAAACTGATTTCAAGAGGGAAAGAGAACCCGGAGAAGAGCACAGAGTTCCTGTGTCAAAAGGAGAGTTCCTGAGGGCAGAGAGAGTTAAAGACTGGAAACAGAAAAGCAGCCTGATGGATGGTCCCTTATGGGATGCAAGCCTTGGGAAAAACACCTCTCCCTGTGGGCTCAGAAGATGCCACTTGAGTTGTTGGGACCTTCAGCCCTAGAGGATACCTGGTCAGGCTGTGACCTTAGGCATAGCATGGCAGTGGAGACAGGGACAAAGTAAGCATACTTTGGGGCGCTTCTCAGGAGGCAGGCAGGCAGGCAAATTCTGAAACACAAACAGGAACTGACACGAGATGCCCAGAGTGAGTGGGAAGACTCATAGCTGTGCTGTACCTGTGGCCTCACTTGTATTCACAGGTTGTGGGTTTGGAACCCGACATGCTCCAGAAGAAGAGCTCTGAGACTTTGTCATTGCTCTGACCAGTCCAATGCATTCACTCCAGTCCTCAGTCCCGTAATGCAGCAGAACTGGGGGAGGTGTGCAGTGCACGTGCTAGGAAGCTCACCATCAATCTACAGCTCTGGGGCATCTGCCCTGTTTTGCATTTGGGTGGGAAAAGAGCTAATTTGGAGCCCCAGACTACTTGCCCGAGAGGCTGGCCCCCTTTCTCTGTCATACCAGTCCTAAAGGGCTAGATCTTGTCCCTGTTTCCCACAACTGTTGAATCCCACCATATCTCTTACTCTGAGCATTGCTACGACGCCACCATGGCCTGGAGGGGAGTATCAGGTCTTGGGGATAGGAAATAAGGCAGTTAGAAGATGCCCCTACCCAGCCCAGGAGGATCAGAATTCTGGACAGAAGTCTCCAAGTACACAGAGAGAAGCTGAGTGGTCTCAGGCAGTGAGGAAAGAATTAATAATAAAGACAACAGTGATAATTAGCAATCAGAGTGCTGATGACTGTCCAGGAGCTCGGCCAGTCTGTCTCCAAGAAGCTCCTTCCTTCTCTGCTGACCCTGCGTCCCAGGCAGAGTAAGCCACTGTCCTCCAGCCCCTCCAGGGTCAGGCTAAGCACCGGGGACCTGCATCTCGCATGATAAGGTAAGAGCTGCATCACGTCTCTCTCCTTCCTGATCTTCTGATCCGTGAAGATTTTTCTGTCTTTCTGATAAACACTCAAGAATTTGACAAAAGCCAGAACTCTTTCCTTAGAGGAAGAAAATGTGTAGTTCCTTGAATTTTTGCATACAAATGCAATGAATTCTCAGCCTTTAAAACCTATCCATGAATTCCTTATAGATCAATGAATATCTTAATTGAGTCAATGAGTTACTTAATAAAATCTATTAAATATCTACTAATAATTGATACATGGGTTACTTTCTATGGAACATAGCTGTTATAGTTTGTATCCTGATATCTCCCCATAGCCTGGTGGGCTCAGAAGCTGGCCTTGTGGAAGATTTAATGGGGGTGTTACAGCTGGCTCACTGTTAGGAGGTAAGGTCCTGTGGTAAGCGGCAGGTCAGTGCAGGTGAGATCCGGAAGGGTGCCTCTCCCTCCCAGCTTCTTTGCGCTCTGCTTCCTGGCTACCATGATGTGAGCAGTTTTCCCCCGTCCCCTCTGCCAGACCCTTCTGCCACCCCTTTCTTCCCTGGAGTTGGCCCATTATGGACTCAAAACGTGAACCAAAATAAACCTCTCCTCCTTTAAAGTGTGGATGCCAGGTATCTTGTCTCAGGATTGAGCAAAGTGACTAAGACAGTGCCACTGCTTCTTCAGGGCTACCCTTACAGTCACCTAGGAAATAAATATGTGGGTGGCTGAGCCGCTCACCTAGCATGACTCTTAATATTGGCTGCACTTTGCAATTACCTGGAGAGATTTTTTTACTTCTACTTCCAAAGCATCATCTCAAACCAGTTAATGCAGGACCTCTGGGGGTCAGGCCAAGGCAGCCCTAGATGATTCCAATAGATAACCAAGGGGGGAGCCACTGTCCCAGTCAGTGCCAGTCCCTAGGTGGCTGGGATTCAGAAGCCAGGCAGTTCATTTATTCCTTCATTGGATCACTATCTAATAAGCATCACTATGGCCCAGGCAGTGTGCTGGGCATAGGGAGCAGAGCAGAGAACAAGAAACCAGAATCTCTGCCCTTCTTAAGTTTAGATTCTGGGTGAGGGAACTGACCATTAATACCCAACACATAATGTCGTCACAGGGACCGTACGTGGCATAAAAATTAGTAGGAGATTCTTCTTGGTGAATCAAAGGAGGCTTCTCAAGAAAGGAATCCTTAAGCTCAAGGTCAAAGAATGAAGAACCAAAGGGAAAGCATTCCAGATGGTCAGAGGCCTGTGGCAAAGATCTTGGAACATGAAAAACAGTGTGACTGGGTGTGCTGTGAGGAAGAGTAGGGCACGGTACAAGGTGAGGTTGGGAAAACCAACCCAGGCAGGGTCTTGAAAATCTGTCAAAGAATTTGGATTCAACTCGTCTGTGGCATTCTCTCCAACCTTGCAACTACCGCAGCAAAGAGGCAGGGCCTGGCAACCCTAGCGAAGCTGGGAAGTCTTTTGGGAGGGTGGAGCACCCCTGCTCTGCTCTCCAGCCAGTGCCTCCCGCCAGGCAAGGCCTCTGATGTAACTGCTGCTGTCACAGCAGTGTCATTCTCCTTCCAGCACTTCACAGGCCTCTCACCATGGGAACAGAGCCAGCCAATCAGAACACTCAGGTTTAAGAGGGCCATATAAATGGGGTCACCTCTCCCCTGAGAGGCCACAATCATCAACAGCCTCTCAGGGCTCCTCCTCCTGGATAAGCCAATCCCATTGCCTCCCATTTTCCCCAAGGCAGAAGAAGGGGGCTCTTCTGCCTGTGGTCCTCAGGGGGTAGAGCAAAGCCCATGGTCACCCAGTTCAGCCATCAAACCACCCCAACAGCCAAGCTATGCAGCAGGCCTCCGGGAGTCTCTGAGAGTTTCCAGCAGCAGCCTGGCCAACTCACACAGCAAGCAGAGCATACACTATCCCAGGCTGAAAAACCAAAGTAACAGCAGCCTGGTTAGCAGCGGGTACGCGGGGGATGAGGAAAACAGCACCATCAGCCTGGTGGGCAGCCGGCGAATCCCCAAGTTGACCAGAAGGCTCAACACCCAAGTGGGCAGTGCTCCGAGCAGCCAGCTGAGTACTGTGTACTCTCCCAGACCACTGAAGAGCTCCCTTCGCAAGCAAATCCAAGGTCAAGGCCCTGGCACCAAGCAGACTGGAGGAGAAGCGTGAAACCAGCTTGCCGGGCAGTGGTAGCAGCAGCCTGAGCAGCTTTAGCTTCGTCAGCCCGGGCAGCAGCTTCCTGACTTACCAGGTGAGCAGCAGTGGGCTGCCCAGTGTCTTGGGCAGCCAGGCCTCCAGTCAGACCAGCAGCAACCAGAGCCTCTCCTTGAGCAGCAAGGGGCAAAGCACACCAAGCAGCAACACTAATCTCCAAGAGGACAAGACCGAGGGCAACATGAAAATCAGCGGTGAGGTGCCCCAGAGCAAGCAGTCTGCCCAGATGCACACGCCTTTGTAAGACTCCAGCCCCAAGATTCCCTCTAACTGCTACAGAAGTGAGGGCCCTGCAGATCCAGACTCCTCTCAGAGAGGCCGCCAACACGAGTAGAGAAGCCCTTTAAAACCTGTGCACTGTGTCGAAGCCTTCAAGGGAGAGTCCTATCTATCTGCAGCAGCTGTCCATGGGCAGGGCACATGCAGCAGGACAATAATAATACTGAGCACCATCTACGCTGCTGGTTGCTGGTGAATGGCGAGACCACCTCTCCCAAGAAGTACTGTCGGTTATGAGAGCTGCGGCAAGATCCATCTACGCTGGGGCCACCAGCATCGAGACCACCAGCAGTAACAAGATCCTGTATTGTGAGCCTCAGTGACAGCCACTCACATCTGTAATGAACACACAGTGTCGGGACCAACAGTGCCAAACTCATCAGTTATGCCAATTTCAAGCTGCATTAACAACCACAAGAAGGCAGAACCTTCTGCAATGAGAGCATCCTAAATGGTGAGCACCATTGACAACCTACAAAGCCCATGATGAACTTTCAGTAATGAGTAACCAGTCCTTGCAAGTGTCCATGTCCAGTACCATCTGGAAGGAGCACCCTGCATGGTGAGCCATGTCCTTGGGAAACTCAGTGCCTCCAAGCTTTGTACCACAGGCTGTCCACAGCGCACACAACTCACAGAACACCCCCGTGGCTCCCAGCACAGCCCAGGAGCACAGCCCACAGGGACCATCACTGGGATCAGCAGTGAATGCCACCAGCCCAGAAACAGCAGTGTCTACACAATGCTGTGGACTGTGTCAAAAGACTCCATCCCTGAAGAGGATCATTTGTGGAAGCCTTCACTTCCTTTCTGAGCACTGTTCTGGACAGTGTCAGAGCAGAATCCTCCCTAAGAATGAAGGCTCCCTGACACCCCATTCATGTCTCTGTGGATCTCAGAGAGGCACGGAGAAGCAAACAGCGAGAAAAGGAGGAGCCAGGAACTGTCCTTCATTCACGTGGTTGGAACTGTGCTTCCTGTAGCAGACAATATCATATCATCTATCATATAGATGCTTAGTGGTGACAGAGAGCAGACCAGCCAAGACTGGCGAGGCAGATGCTCTGGACCACTGAGTGAATGTCACCTAAGAGGGTGGTGGAAAGGGTGAAGTCTCAGCCCCGCCCCTGCTCAGGACCAAAAGCCCCTCCCTGAGCTGACCTCACAGAGGTTGGGGAGTGAGAGGATCCATAGGGGAACAGGCTACAGACAGCCTTGAAGACACCCACTGGGTACCAGAAGGATTGCTGACGGGACACCAAAAACAATAAACGTTGTCTGGAGAGGTCATACGTGTGTGGTCCTGTGTGTGCCGTCCCAACCAGGGCTAAGGTATAAGTGGACACAAACTCATTATCAAACCATGGAGACAGCTCAGCTTAGCTACCCATGCTGCCACTTTGAGTGGGGCAAAATAGTATTAGTCTCCATTTCCTTTCCCAAAAAGTGGGGACAAGAAGCCCTGTTTCATAGATGGGAGGTCTGTGTAGATTACGTGATATGGTTAAGAATGGGAATCAAAGTAATGGGTACTAAATTCTTGCTTTCCTAGCCTGTCTGTGAAATGGGAGTGGTTTCCATCCTGTTTCACACAGAACATGAAGAATAATTGCTTCTTATAAAGTTCTTAACTACTGTCCTCCTGCCCAAAAAAAAAATGGAGCTGTATCTGCTAGGAGCAAGAAGTTTCAGCAGAGGATTTGGTGGGTTTATGTTGGTGAGTGTCCTGAGAACACTTGGCAGAAGCAGAAAGGAAGCTTGCTGAGGCTTGTCTTAAAAAGCACTGTAGTGATCAGCTTTCCGACAAATGCCTGACAACCACAAACAAAGTTGGCTCACGGTGTCAGAGGCTTCAGTCCATGGTCAGCTGGTTCCAAAGCAGAAGTGTCATGGTGGAAGGGCACAGAAGATACAAGCTGCTTCTCTCAAGGGGCAGGAAGCAGAAAGAAGACAGATCAGGGAGACATATGCCTTGCAGTAGCACACACTGAGTGACAGACACCACTACCTGACAGCACTTCCAGCTAGAAACATATAAGTGGATTATCCCCCTAATGAACATAGTGTCCCTGATCCAATCACCTTTCAAAAGCCCTGCTCTGAACATGTAAGACTTTGAGGGGACATTTCAGATCAGAACCATAGACACTAATCCCATTCATAAGGGTTCTATCCCTGTGACCCAATCACCACACAAAGGCTTCATCTCTTGGTACCATTTCAAAGGGGGCCACAGAGATTCAGCTCCTGGCACCAAGTGATTCCTCATCTTATGTAAATGAGGCTCAGAAGAAGGCTTAGCCACCACCCCCACCACGGCCTTCTCTGCCTTTGGGACACTCCTTTTGTATTCCTGCCCCAGAGAAGAGAACACACAAAGTAGGCTGCACAGCCACGTTGGCAAAGTGCACTCTAAACCCGCCTCATGCTAGAGGCCACAGGCTCCCAGGACATGGCATGGCCAAATCTGAGTACCATGTGGCATCACTATGACTGCCTCCTCCCCTGTCCCTTTGTGCCAGATGGCATCATTGTGACCAAGCTGTCCCAGCACTCCTCTCTTGCTGCTGCTGAGCCCCTAGCAATACCTTATTTGGAATAATTAGGGGAATGTTATGATTTGGGTCTAAAATGTCCCCCAGAACGCTCCTGTGTGCAGAAGATGATATGATCACAGGGCACTATATTCATCAGCGGTCCCATCCACTGATGATTTCATAGCTGACTTGCTCTTAAGGAAGCAGGTCCAAGCTAGCCTTGAACTCATGATGCTCCTATCTAGTAGCTGAGATTTTAGACATGTGCCACAATATCCTGCTTATCTATTTAAGAGCAGTTTGGGTCAGCCCCCCATTATTAACTCCATTTTATTTATGAGAACTGAGACAGAGTGGCCGGACTTGGGATTTGAACCGGGCATTCTGGCTTGAGTTCATGATCTTGACCATTAACCTCTCAACCCCCCCTCTCCACTTTGGATGTTTGCAGCCTCCAGCATACATGGACAACAGACCACCTCCGTCCTCAGCCCTGTCAGCTATTTCTATTCCCAGGCCTTGGTGTAGTGTCCTTTGCTGCCTTAAGGAAATGCCCTCCCATCTCCCTGTAACCTTGGTCCATTTTCACAGGGGCAGCATCCATGATTGCAGAATGAAAAGATGGCAGACCAGAGCGAGAGAGCCAGCAAAACAAAAGTCCTCCAGAACCTACCTCTAGGAACCACAGCCCACTGTCCCAAACCCAAAGTGCATGCCTTCCCCTCCCCAAGGCCAGCTCCATTCACCCTGACTGTGTGCCCACTAAGGTGTCTCCGCCTGGCTGTCCTGCCCAGTACCCAGGCCCAGTGAACACTCACAGCGAGGCCTATTACTCAAGCAGGCACGGTGATTTTTCTTTCCTGTCCACTGGTGAGGCACAAGGGTGGCGACAAGGCGGCAGTGATAGGTTGGCTGCAGGCACCAGCTCCTGAATTATTAACTGTGCTAGGAAGAGAGCTGCTTACAGATGCTGTCTGGCTGACAGACCGCAAGGCCCAGACTTCACACAGACCTGCAGTAAGAAAGCTGGAGATGGGGTTTCTGCCAGGGACCTCACAGCCTAATGAGCCAGAGACCTCTTCTGCTGCAGGTCCTTGGCCTCCATTGCACTCCTGACCCTTAACTTTTAGAAAAGCAGATGTGTAAATTTGGTATTTGCAGGAATCCAAATTGGCACTATTACGAACTATTACGAACAAGGCACAAAAATAATGGATGTTGAGACTGTCAATGACAGTGTCTGCCATAAATGCTGCTCTAACCCTTTTGCCCCACAATAGTTGAAGGAGCCACTTAAGCAGAGTGAGGTGGCATACACCTGTAATCCCAGTAATCTGGAGGCTGAGGCAGGAGGATCACCATGAGTTCAAGGCCAGCCTGGGCTGCACAGTGAAACCCTGTCTCAGAAAAGAAAAAAAAAAGGAAAGAAAACTTTAAAACGTTATGATAGGCTGACAAAAAATATTCCCAACACTTAGCAGAAGAAGAGACTAGTTCTGTATCCCTGAATCTGGACTGACATGGTGATTGGCTTTGACCAGACTCAGTCTTTTAGAAATCTGGCATCTACACTGTTATACTCTGCAGTCTCAGTGTGACCAGCCTGTGTTAATCTGGGAAAAGGTGAGAGGCCATCTGGAGAATTCCACCCACCCCAGCCATTCCTGTCCAGGGCATTGTCTCAGTCCACTTTCTAACACCATACTAGACTGCCCAAGGCTGAGAAACCGTAAAGAAAAAAGTTCATTTGGGCTCACAGTCCTGGAAGCTGGGACACCTGAGGGCAAGAAACTGGCACCTTCCCAGCCTCTCACAAAGGCCTCATGCTGCCACCAGTGTAGCAGACAAGCGGGGAACTCACTGGGCTCAGCCTGTACACAGTGGAGTTGCAGGCCTGGCCTCTGGGGGAGGCAGGTGAGTAACACATGGCGACCTCAGGTTGGAGCAGCTCTCCACCCTTTTCCCAGTCACCCCAGAGTGACAAAGTTCACTTCCTTTACAGCAGCGGGGGAGCGGGTTAGCGCAAAGCAGGCACATGGTAAATGTGTGTTGAGGAAAAGAGGGGGGGCTGGAAGTGGAGCACACCCATCCTATAAAGTTTTAGGGGTGGTCCTCCCTGCAAGCTGAGGCCTTGGTGGCCTCACTGGGATCATAAAAAGTCACAGTCAGTTCAAAAGTGCCTCCCACTCAGAGGTTCTAAACTGTCAAAAATCACATGGCAATATGCCAACAACAACAACAACAAAAAACCATTGAAAATTCAAAGCAGAAGCTGAGCATGATAACAAATCCCAACACTCTGGGAGACTGAGGCAAGAAGATCACAAGTTTGAGACCAATCTGGGCAGCCTAGCAAGACCCTATCTCAAAAAATAAATGAATCAAAATTTAAAAGGCTAGGATATAGCTCAATGTGTAAGCCCTCAGTTCAATCCTCAGCACCACAACAAACCAAAAAAAAAAAAAATCATAAAACTTCAAATTAGAACTCTGCCACTCTGCTGGTTCTGCTGAGGGGTCAGGGAAAAGTGGAGGTGACAAGAGTGGTGGCACTGGTGAGGAAGACAGAGAAGAAAGCGTCCTTTCTTCTAGGTCTTTGTGGGCAACAGCACCATGAATAATTCATCAGGAAATCTGCTGGAGGTAGTGCGTTAGTCCTCATTTCCAGTTCCCCGAATGCTGGTGATTCTCTGCTGAAACCTCTCAATTATTAATGTTGCTAAAACAATATTTGTTTTCTCTGCATCTAGCAACAAGCAGAGGCCTCCCAGTTAGTGATCCTGCCCTGGAATTCCCAGAGACACTGGCTTGCTGAGCAGGCGGTTCCAGAGGTCCAGGGGCACAGGATGCAGCAGCAGCAGCCAGAACTCGGAAGCCCAGGTGGAGACAGGGACTGAAGGTCCCTTTCTATCTGGAACCCTTGGGGCAAAAGCAGCCATAATGAAAGCAGCAGCAAAAGTAATTACAGTATAGCAGGCTCTTACCTGTCAAAAAGAAGGCTAAACGCTTCTCTTTTACTTATTTACTTCTTACAAAAATTCTGGGGAACACGCTTTCTCATTCTCACTTTATAGTAAGATTCAGAGAGGCAACCATTGGCCTTCATTCCACAGCTCATCTGAGACTGTGGGCTTGGACTCAGTTCTATGTGGGGCCAAGACCAGTACCGTATCTCCATCTGGACCCAGTGGTGCTGCCTTTGATTTAATTTGCATCACAAGAGATGGGAAGTAGACACCAAGCAGAACTTTCTGGAAGCATATATTATTGCACCCAAAGTTGGAACAAGGTATTGTGGGAAGGGAGACTGAGACAAAATTCTGGACATGGGGCAAAATGTCTTAATCACTTCCCTCACTGTTGGAACAAAACACCTGACATCCAAAGTTCAGGAAGAGGGGCTTATTTTGGGTCACATTTCCGTGCACAGTCGGCTGGTTCTAAGGTAAGATGGCATGTCAGAGGGGCATGGCAGAGGAGAGCTGCTCATAGCATGGTGGACAGGAAGCTCAGAGATAAAGGGAGAGGGGCAAATAGACCCTTCCCAGCCATGCCCAATAGTGACTTAACTCCTCTGTCCAGGCTCCACCTCCCAACTTCACTAATGAGTATCAAGACCCATGACCCAGTTACCTCCCAAAGCCCCATGTATGAGTGCATGAAGCTTTGGGAGACATCTAGACATAGATCATAACACAGAGGAAGTCAGGAGGAAACTGCAGTTCCTGGAGATACTGCTCTTCTTCCTGTAGATTCAAAACATGCCCCAGGAAGCAGTGGGGAGGGGTGGGAAACAATCCCTTAAGCAGCAAGGTATTTATGAGCCACTTTTAACACTCATGCTCAGTCACCAGCCAAGGGCGTGGTGCTAGTAGTAGAGTCTTGCAGAACAAAAAGACTCAGGCTTTAGAGACTGCCCAGCCTGGGAGTGCAGACAAACTGAGCCCTCTGGGCCACCCTCTTACCCTCCCTAAACCTTGTTTGCCATTTGATGAAACAAGATGATACCAGCCCAAATCTCAGGGTCTTTGGTGAACACACCTGAGATAATGCCCTTGAGCAATCTGAAGCACAGCTAAGGGCCAGCAGGCACCAGCACCCTTCCATTCTCTATGCTGAGAAAGAGGCTGACACTTGCAAAGACTTGCTAAGGAAGTGTTAAGGTTTATGTTCAGGATGCCCTGCCCCCCTTACCAAGCCTCATGCAATCATGGACGCAACCAAATCTAGCACTTGTGATTAGTTCGTTGTCCAGCGTTTGGATTGGTGGTATGAGTGCTACATCTGCCCAGGGTTAGAGCCAGCATAGAGTGTAATAACAGGAAGAAGGCATGTCTTTCTCTCTTTTGCTGTCTGCACTTGCTGTTTGCAGCTGACCATCAACGGCTGTCCTGCCATGCCACCTTCTCTTGAAGCCAGCTGAGTATAGACTGAAACCTCCAAGAACTGTGAGAAATAAACCTTTCCTTCCCTAATTTTGGGCATCAGGTATTTTGTCTCAGCAATGAGAGAAAAGTAACCAAGACAGGAGGAAAGACTGAAGGGAAACAAAAATAAAATTCTTTCTGGAGATTCAGGCTGCAAAGAGAAAATCCATTCAAAATAGCTGCTGCAAAAGAAAGAGGAGACCAAGGTAAAAGATGAGTTTGCGACAGGGACAGAGCAGATCTGCCCAACACAGGGAAGGTCCTGTGGAACACCCCTCCCCTCCGCACACACACACCCCAGGCAGGGCCATAGCTGCCTGTCGGTGTCTCCACTCTCTCTAGAACCACAGTGCCTTGTTCTCTGGTCCCTTCCTGTGCCTGCTCTCTGTCATTCTCCGAAGCTGCCTTTCCCTGCCTCCCCATGGAGCAGCCACAAGACTCCCTGATTTTAAATCCTAGTTCCCTCCCTCTGCAGCCTAAGCAACACCATTATAGAATGACTGGCTCTGCCCGCTGGCAGGAATGCATCCTGGACCACTCAGAGCTGAGGGCGGGGTCGCTGAGTGGAAAACTAGCGCCTAGCCTAGGCTAGAGCCTGGGTAGCACCTAGGCAGGTGAGTGGGAGTTCTAGGACCCCTCAGCCACCCCTCTTGATGTTCCTGACCTGATGTGGTGCCCTTCCCTCATGAATGAGGGCTAGCCTGCTAACTCATTTCTCAGGCATAGAACATCACTGATGCCTTTGGAGAAAACTGGCTTCTGTCACTGGTCAGCTGCTTTGCCCTGCCAGACTTTCTCCTGCTTGACACAAGCCAGCTGCCCCTGGAGCTCCCTAGGATGAGGTCCATGGGGACTGCTCTGATGGAGACCATGACCCCCAGTCAGCAGTGAGGATGAGAGGCCTGCTGAGAGCCCCAGGAGTGAGCCCTGAAGTGGGTTGTCCAGCATCCAGCCTTCAGATGACCTGGACCCTGGTTGTAGCCTCAGGAAAGAGCCTGAGCTGGAAAACCGGCTGAGCCACACCCAGGTTGCTGACCCACAGGAATCCTAAGATTGTATATGTTGTTTTAAGCCAGTAAGCTTTGGGGTAATGCATTAACAAATAACTGTGACAGGAGGGAAAGGGGTTGTAGCCTGGCAAACACTGAAGAAGGCGTCGCCTTCCTTCAAGAAGTGTGACAACAGCAAGACTCCCTGAAACAGACTTAGGAGGCCTTCTGCCCTGTCTTGCTGGCTCAGGGGACCCCACTGCCTGAGTGGGGATTAAAGGATAAGATGGGTCCCTGGGGAAGGGGTCATGTTCTTCAGAATTCCTTCAGAACTCATCCCTAAGAACCGCAGTGCTGACAATGTATTGTTGATCACAAGAATCCACTTCAGCTTCACTCCAGTGAGTAAAATTTAAATTAAAAGGACTGATGGTACCAAGTGATGGCAAAACTGTGCAGCTATGAGAATTTTCACATGCCGTTAATGTGACGTGACATAGGATCATTCGCTGTGGAAAACTGTTGGCAACATATGCCAAAGCTAAATATAGCTCAATCCTTTTACCTGGCAATTCAAATGTGATTCTTGGGCATGTACATGAAAGCAAATACTGCATATGTCCACTGAAAAATGTCTATGAAAATGTGCATAGCCACCCTAACTTGGAAACAGGCCAAATATTCATCAACAGTAAAAATGGATAAATAAATTGTGATATAGTCATACAATGAAATATCACACAACAGTGAAAAAAAAAGAATGGTCTATTGCTATACACAACAAAGATAAATTTCAACAATGTAATGTTTAGCAAAAGAAGCCATATACAGAAGGGGATATAGCATAGGATTCCATTTTGATAAACACAGGTAGGTGATAGTACAGACCATAAGGTGGATTATCTTTGAGAAGTATTAACACAGGAGAAGGGAGATAAGGGAACTCTAAATGTTCTGTATCTTTCTCTTGATGGTGGTTATATTTTTTAAAAATTAAGTTGAATGCTTAAGATTTCCTATATGCAAATCCTCAGAACAGAAGAAAAATGTTGACTGCCAGAACACATAGAAGTAAGCAACTACATGAGCACCCTCCACAGTCAAGCACATAGTCATCTCTGTCTGAAATAAAGATTGTCCTGGGTGGATGTGTGGATGGGTTGGTGGTGGATGGATGGCTAGATAGATGGGTAGATAGATAGATAGATAGATAGATAGATAGATAATGTACTTTACTCAGTTTTCTATTGCTGGGGCAAAGCACTTGACATGTGCAACTGAAAGGAAGAAAAGTTTATGTTAGGTCACAGTATCAGAGGTGTCAGCCTATGGTCAGCTGACTCCAAGGCAGAAACAAGGCAGAAGGGCCTGGTAGAGGAAAGCTTCTTAATTTATGATAGCCAGGAAGCAGAGAACAGGGAAAAGAGTCTGAGAAGGGATATATATCCTCAAACACATGTCTCCAATGACCTACTGCTTCCTTCTTGGCCCCACACCCTGATAGCCCATTCGGCTAATGAACTCACTGATGAGTTAATCCGCCGACGAGATCAGCAGCCTCATTATCTAGTCACGTCTATAAGCCCTACCTCGGAACATTTCTGCCCTGAATATTAAGCCCTCATCTATATGAATCTTTTGGGATAGTTGATGCTTAACCATAGCAGAGAGTATCTGTACATATCCAAGTATATGTGTGTGGAGGGTGACCGAGCAAGAAAATAAATCTGAATTGTACCTTAGGAAATTTCCTCAGGGTACAAGGAACAGATCGGAGAAGGACCAGAAAGGAAGTGGGAGGCCTGTGATCTAGTTGTCCAAGCAAGAGACAGTGGTGGTGGCTGGGCCAACGAGCGAAGATGGAGGAGCATGGATCTGAGTGCACCACCAGGAGCAGAGGCTGGATCCGAAGATGAGAAGGTGAGGGAGAAAGTTGGTATACCTGCTACACCAGGAGCAACTCCCCCTGTTTCTGGCTTGGGCAACTCAGTAGGTTTAATTCATTGTGAGGTAGGGGAGGGAGCAACTGTGGGGGAGGCAGGGAGAGCAATGGTCTCTGTTTTGGACAAGTCAAGTATAACTTCCCTAGGGGATTGCCCCATAGAGCTGTCAAAAACCCTCTACACTGGCTGCCCTGGAGTGGGAGTCTGAGACGGCTCACATGAGGCTATGGAAGGATTCTCAGGGAACATTCTGCCCAGACATGAAGACAGAGGATTTGTCCCTACTTGTGACTGGTGGCAGCTGAGTCTGCAAGCTGGGCCTGTGATAAGCTCTTGAGCCAGATGGCTCTTCAGGGCTGGCCACAGTGACCTGGTCTTTACATCCCCACATCAGCCTGTCCTTGTCATGGCTGCTTCCGGGAGGACTGATTTGGGACAAAAACGATTCCAGCAGTCAGGGGCAGTTCGCAGTAAGCAGAGGCCCTGGGGAGGGAGCGGAGGGGCAGATGGGAGTCAGCTCACAGTCCCAAGGTGTTTCTGGAAGCCCTTCTTGTTTCACGTTGTGGGGGGATATACTGGCTCTCCCGGCAGTGCCCAGCAGGTGGCCTGGCCCCGCTTTCCAGCTCTTCCCTCCCTTCCCATGTAGCAGCGCTTTTTAATGTATTTTTTATAAAAAAGAGCCAGGCTTGTCCTTTGATGCCAACACCTGAAGCAATGAAAGCCTCTTGTTACCAGAGTTCTTGTTCCATGGCTGACCTCTGGAGTACCATACAGGGGCCCTCATCAGCGCTGGGACACAGAATCCCACTGCCGCAGCCTCTGAGCCTGGGGTCCACGTCCAACAGGGGACAAGTTCACCTTGTGGCTGATGCATCAGTGAATCCTGCTGGATCCCATCCAGGAGTCGCCTCATTCCGTCTCATCTCTGTTCCTCAGCCCCGGTCCCAGTCAGCGTCTCTCACCTATGACCTGTCTCCCACTTTCACCTCCCCTTAACCCTCAGGATCAGAGCTGTCAAAACCTAGGTCAGGTTATGGCCCTTCTGTGTTCTCAGCTACATGCCTCTAATTTGTTCATTCTGAAGCAGAGCCACAAAAATGGCAACTCACTTTCTCTAAAACCTGCCCAAACTGTTTTCCAGGACAAAAGTGCAGGCTGCTAGGACTTGGCCTTACATGAACTTGAGAACCTAGCAGAATCCAAAGCTCCACAAACTGTGGGCCCAGAGCAGGGTTTGGGGGCCTAGATGAGAAGTGAGGCTAGCTGTCAGCAGCCACAGGACAGTCAGAAACCTATTAAAAGTGTCCATCACTCCTGCTAAGACTCCTGGTGACATCCTCTACTTCTGTCCTCTATTTCCCTTTACCACACACAGCTGCCAGCCCATCAGGAGACAGAAATGGGCGCACCTCCCTGTGGGCCCTCCTTCCATAAAGCTCTCTCGTTTTGTGAGAACCTGGGGCTGTGACATTAGCTTTGTGAGCCACCGGCATGAGCCCTTTAACGGTGTCTCCTCCCATCACACTCGCCCCCTTCACGCTCACACGCCTCTGTCCCAGGAAACTTCGCACGTGCTGCTCCTGCATTCCGGATTCCCTGTTCACACTCACCTCCTTCACATCTCCCCCAGACTGCCCCCTTCCCAGAAGGCTTTCTGTGATGGCCCTGTTTCAAATCGAAGGCTCTCACCACATTTCCTCAGCTGTTTCCTCCAATTCATTTCCCTCTTCTGCATTAACATGGACCGTGCCGTGTATTTTCTTCATGGGTTTGATTCAATGCTAGTCCTTCCCACTTACCCCCGGGGGCGGGCAGCTTGTCTGCCTTGCTCAAGGACTGGAACGCTACCTCCCCTTGTGCCTAGTAGAGAGCTTAGTGTTAGTCAAATGCATGAATGAAGAAATGAATAACAAGATGAGTGCGGTAGTGCACACCTGTAATTCCAGCACTTAGGAGGCTGAAGCAGGAGGATCGTTGTAAGTTCAAGACCAGTCTGAGCACCCCAGGAGGCTGAGGCAGGAAGGCCACAAGTTTAAACTTAGCCTGAGCAACTTACTGCCTTAGGGAGAACTTGTCTCAAATTTTAAAGATAAACAAGTAAATAGAAAGGACTGAGAATATAGCTCAGAATGAAGGCCCTTGGCTCAACTGCAACACAGGAAGAAAAAGAAAGGGTGGAAAAGGGGAAGGGATGGAAGAGAAGGGGAGAAGAGGGGAAGGGAAGAAAGAAAATGGCTAAGGGACATCCATGCTGCACTGGTACCTCTTTGTTACTGTGTCATCAGGCGGGTCTTGCTCTGCTCAGTTTACAGATGAGAAAACTGAGGCTCCAGGGGCCATGTGACCCAGTGAGGGCCACAGTGGGGAATGGGGGTTGAGGGAGCAGAGGCAGAGTCCCACTGGGTACTGGTCTGGAGCCACACTCTCCCTGGCCCTGCTGCTCCTTCCTCCTTTTGTCCGGCCCCAACTTCCCTGCTTTTTGAGCACTGGCCCCTTCCCAGCCTTTAGTCCCCTGGGCACCCTGAAACTGCCCCCCATCCCTGCTGGATGATGGCCAGGGATGCGGTTTGGATAGTGGCAAGCCCCTGAGGCTTGTGCCTGCAGTGTCCTCTCAGGAGACCTCACAAATGCATCAAAAATCAATGGGCCCAATGAATGAGTTACAGGTACTGTGTTGGCTAATTTGTTGTTTCTGTTCCACTTAGGAAGAGCCAGCAATCTGTGTGACAGTCATTTTGGCAGTCGTGGAGCATTGTCTCGAAGTCTGGGTCTCACTGTAGCCCAGGGAGGGGATGTTCCTGCACCAGTCCCACACACCTACCTCCTGGTCCCAAAACAACTGGCAGCAGAAGCCCAGGGGCTTCACATATGCAGAAACCATGAGATTCTGCAAGGTGGAGCGAAGCCTGAATGGGTAAACTCATTGTGATCCGAGGACCATCTGGTGGTGAGTTTCCTGGATTCCTTTTTTGCCTCAGACATCCTAGACTTGAAGCTAAAGAAGACAGCAATCCAGAATCATCTCTGACCCAAACAGAAAGAGTCCCAACAAATGCTGGCTCTTTCTAGAAGAGGACCGGGAATAGGAGGGCTGGCCAACAGGACACATCCGTTTTAGACCACAACCCTCTGCTCCAGCCAAACAACACTGAGAAGCTCTGTGCTTGCCCCATTTATGCCACCGCTTACCAGATGTTAAAGGCACTCACCCCACTCAGCAAGCATCAGAGAGGTGGAACAGGGAGGGATCTTTATCCTCACAGTGGTAAAGAGCCCCCATCACTCACAGTGTCATACACCTGAGACTGTCAACATACAAAGAGAAAATGCTGATTTGGGCTTAAGCTTCTGGAGATTATATGCCATATCCAGTCGGCCCCATTGCATTATTCTTGAACCTGTGATGGGGCAGCACTAAGTGGCAGAAGCCCATGGTAGAGCAAAGTTACTGAATATCCAGGATGGGAGAGAGAGAGAAAGGGAGGGAGAAGGGAAGAAAAAGGAGGGAAGGGAAGAGAAGGGAAGGGAAGGGAAGGGAAGGGAAGTAAAAGGGAGGGGAAGGGAGGGAAAAGAGGGGAAAGGAAGGGTGTTTTACTCACTTTCTCATGGCTGGGACATAATACCCTACACCCATAACTCTAAAGAGGAAAGGTTTATTTCTGCTCACCATTTGTAAAGGTTCCAGTCCATAGTTGACTGGCTCCAAGGCAGGGCAGCACAGCAGAGAGAATCAAAGAGAAGAGACAATTAATTCATGGTGAGGCAGCGAGAAGCAGAAAGTGACCCAGAGAACAGGGAGGGAGGTACACCTTTACATGCTGTGGCCCCAGTGACCCACCCCCCACCAACCAGGCTTCGCCTCCCAAATCACATTTAGCTATAAATTTATCAGTGGACTCATCCACTGATGACTGTCACACCCTCGTGATCTAAGCACCTCCTCCAAAGCCCCACCTATGAGCTCATAGGGCTTTGGAGGAATATCTAGATATGAACCACTACAGAAGG
Organism: Hydrochoerus hydrochaeris; assembly: GCA_004027455.1. Classification (NCBI taxonomy): domain Eukaryota; kingdom Metazoa; phylum Chordata; class Mammalia; order Rodentia; family Hydrochaeridae; genus Hydrochoerus; species Hydrochoerus hydrochaeris. Next base: position 95,607 of record PVLA01005829.1, read on the forward strand.
AAAGGAAAGGGGAGAAGGAGGGAGGAGAAGGAGGAGGCACAGTAGCCAGAATCCTCCTGTCCAAGAACACAGCCCAGTGACAGGAGAACTTCCTCTTAATGATCCCCCACCTCCCAGCAAGGCTCTTTGAGGACATGCTTTTAACACATGGGCTGATTCAGGGGCGGAGGCATCTCAAGATCCAAACCATAGCAGAGATATATCCAAAAATGCTACAGATAAATCAAAATGGAATTCTAAAAACTGTTCATGTAGCCCACAAGAAGGTTGAAAAAAAGAAAACAGAACGGAAAACAAAAACAAAAAATAAAATAGCAAACATTCACTCTTACAAGTAATTGCATTCATATAGGTTGTCTATGTACATAATTAAAAAACAGAGATGGACAGAATGACCCAACTGCCAGTATATGCTATGTACAAGAAATTCCCATCAAATATAAGAATATAAGCAGATTGAAAATAAGAAGACAGAAAAATATGTCTTGCAAGCATTAACCTACAAAGCAAGATACACTAATCACATAAAGTAGACTTCAAAGCAAAAATAATTATCAGACAAAAGCTTATAGAATTGAAAGTTGAAACTGACAAATTTACAATTATAGCTGGAGACGCTAATACTCCTCTCAATAATAAAACAACTCATCAGAAAATTAACAAAGATTCAGACAGACTCCATAATACATCAACCAACAGGATGTAAATGACATATCCAGAACAATCCAGCAAATATCAGCAAAATACACATTTTTTCAAGTGTGCACAAAACATATATCCAAATAGACCATCTTCTATGTCACAAAACCGACCTCAATCTATTTAAAAGATTGAAAGCATAGAGTGTTCCAAGACTGCAAGAGAATAAAACTAGAAATCAATTCCAGAAAAAAAGCAGTAAACTTTCCAAATATTTAGAAGTAAAATAACCCAGTTTTTTAAAAATCCATGAGTCATAGAGGAAGTCTCAAGGGAAATTTAACAATGCAGTGAGTAGAATGAAAATTAAAGTGCAACATGACAAAGTTTATGGATATGGCTGAAGCCATGTAGGGAAAGTTATTCATAGTACTAAACGATCATAGTACACAAGAAAAGAGCAAAACTTTCCAGTCATAAATCAAACTACCATCTCAAAATCCTAGGGAAAGAAAAAGATCAAAATAAGCCCTTTGCCCACCTCTCCCCACAAAAAATCCAGAAAAACAGAAGTCAACATGGTGGTGCCTGTGTGGTATGTACCAGTAATCACAGCACTCTGGGAAGCCAAAGCAGGAGAATCACACATTTAAGTCCAGTAAACTTGGGCAACTTAGCACTTAGCAAGATCCTGTATAAAACATAATTTTAAAATATTTAAAAGGGCTGGTGATGTACCTCAGTATGAAGGCCCTGGGTTCAATCTCTAGTATGAAAAAAAAAAAAGTCAGTAGCATTGGAAACAGAAAAATCAATTAAATAAAAAGCAAATTTCTTCAGAAAACTCAATAAAACTGACAAATTTCTAAGAAGAGTAACAAAAACTAAAAGAGAAAAGGTGCAAAGTACCAATAACAGGAATAAAACAGGGATATCATTGTGGATCCTGTAGACATCAAAAAGGTAATAATGAAGAAATACTATTGTAAGGGAAATTGTAAATGTAAAAGACATTTTAAAACTTATAAGTCTTCCACTATATTCAAAGACAAGAAAAGACAGATGCAGCCCGTTTCCATAATTAGTGATAAAACTCAGCTAGCCTTGGCATCCCAATACCAGCTGTAGCACATAAGATAAGTGTAATTCAAACAAAAGTGCATCTTGTTATGCTAATCCACTCCAAGGTGTCAGGGAGATGTCACCCACAGACAACTCAGCTCAGTCTAAGACAGTGGTTGATTCCTCCCACGTACCCTAGCCTCTATCTTTCTACTACAGGATAGAAAGCCCTCAATAACTTGCCTGAGCCAAATCTGCCTAGCAACATATGACAGGACACTATGTAACCAATTATAGAAAATCCTGTTATCAACCTTCTTAATACTTCCTGCCATTTTTTTTATTTCCTGTTGACAAGGTATGTAAATGTTTTATTAACCCCAAAACAGGGTTAATGATTTGGAATTGAGGTTCCCATCATTCCACTGGTGTAAATAAAGATATTTGCCTTCTAAATTCCTTGGTGCTGCGTCTTCTATTTGGCTTAGTCCTGTTTTTCTGCAGCACTATAATACACACACACACACACAAACACACACACTTGACAACTGAAATGAACCAATTCCTTGAAAAGTACAAATTACCATAATTTACCCAACAAGAAATAGGTCATTTGAATAGTGTTATGGACTGAAAACTGGTGGTCAGTTTAACGCCAGCTGGATTACATCAGCATGGCACTGGGCATAGATGTTTCACCTGAGGAAAGTTGCCAGTATAAATGGAGACGTGGAGAAGGAGAAGCTATTCACATTAGTGCATCACGTTAGTGCGTTGAGGTATTGTGGGTTCTTCTACATGTTGCTGTTTGAGCCATTGGTTCTCCTGGAGAAGCTCTTGTCCTCACATCGAGCATTGCTTCCTGGCTCCAGAGGGGAAGACATGTGCTGCTTAGACTCCAGGATGAACTGTCACGCTGGCTTCCTGGCATGTACTCTACTGTGCTTGTCGTCCAAGGAGCTCCGTGTCACTAAGGATGGCTGTGGTACTTTTCAGGACAGCCCTGGTCTTTGTTGTGAGTGTGACTTCTTGGCTCCAGCATAGAACACTCAACCTACCAGCACAGCTCTTTCACCCTGCTGGCATAGAGTTTCTAGCTTCCATGCTGACCTTTAGGCCTTCCCAGCACGGATCTGTAAAAGGACTCATATAAGAGCATGAGTCCTTCTTGTGGGCTCTAGACCTCCAGTTGGACTTGTGTGAGACATTGTCTTGTGCACTGGGTCTTCATTTGGACTCATGTGGGACATTGCTGTGGGAGTCAGGCCTTTGGCTAATATTCTATGTCTTTAGTGATGTGGATAGATTTCCTGCATTTTCTTGTATGAACTATGGGTGACCATCATAAAAATATTATAAACTCCATGTCCTTATTCTAATTATTCTCTGTATAATCCATGCCTACAACTAATAGCTCTGTAACTAGTAAGAAAATTAAAAATGTAATTATAAAACTTTCCAAAAAGAAGTCTCCTGGCCCAGAGGGTTTCAGTGTAGAACTTTATTAAATGAATAAAAAAATAACAAATCTATATAATTTCTTCCAGAAAATGGAAGAGGCGCTCCCATTCTTTTTTTTTTTTTCCTTCGCTACTGAAAATGGAACCCAGGACCTCCTCGCACAAGTGCTCCATCACTGAACTACATCCCTTATTCTTTTCTTTTATTTTATTTTATACAGGTTCTCAGCGGCAGCCCTTCTGACTCAGCCTGCTGGTTAGCTGGAATTATAGGCATGCAACGCGCAGCCCATTTCATTATTTTTAGGTTTTTTTGGTATTGAACCAGACAAAGAGTATAAGAAGAAACAGGATAAATATCCCTCATGAATATTGATGCAAAAATCTATAAAATGTTAGGAAATAAAGTTCAAAAATGTATTTTAAAAGTACATCTTGACCAAATGTAGCTTATCCCAGAAATGTCTTTTCTGATGTTTGAAAATCAATCAATATAATTGATTGATTTTCAAACATCAGAAAATTTATATATATTTATATATAACATAAGTATATTAACACTCAACAGGAAAAAAAAAATCACATGACCATATCAATGGATGGAGAAAAAACATTTAATGAAATCCAACTCCCATTCATGATTAAAGAAAAAAAAAACTCCTAGAGTAGAAATAGAGAACTTATTCGGCTTGTTAAAGAAATTCAACAAAAAAACTAGAGTTGATGTATACTTAATGGTACAAGGCCAAGAACTTAGACTATGTTTAAGATCTCATGATTTTGGCAAATTGACTGTTGGTTAGGTAGATGACCGATTTGGGGGAAATGCTTTTTGATGCTTTGGCTTTGGATGAATTGGCCAGGACATGCCTGTTCTTGGGATAGGAAAGAAGAGGCCAGGGTGTGAGCTGGGACCAGATCTTACCAGGATGCAAAGCTGCTGGTGGACCTGGACTCTCATTAGGGCCATGAGAAGTGCACTCATTTGCTAACACTGCAATAAGAAATGACCGTGGGCCTGAGTGACCTAAGCAATGGACATGGATTTCCTCACAGTAGTGGAGGTTAAAGTCCAAGATCAAGTTACCAGCAAAGCTGGTTCTGAGTCCTCTGTCCCCCGCTTGTTGTTAGCCATCTTTTATTGTACCTTCACGCGATCTTTCCTGTGTCTGTGTCTGTGTCTGTGTCTCTATCCTAAATTCGTATGTGGGTGTCTGTTCTATGCAATCAGAGCCCACCTCGATGACTTCATGTAACCTTCATTGCCTCTGTGAAGACTGTACCTTCAAATACAGTCATGTTCTGAGGAAATCAGGGTTAGGGCTTCAACACCTGAATGACAAGGAGGCCTAAGGCCTTACCACCCTGAACATGCCCAGTCCAGTCTGAGTAAGAAGGAGTCCCCCACAGTTCCAAGCACAGAATTCACTCCCCAACTCCCATCTCTGGTGGTTGGAGGTTCCCCAAATGGTGCAAGTTCCCTTGTGTTGGCCAGGGGAATAGCTCAGTGGCACAGTGCCTTCCTGGCAAACAGGAGGACCTGGGTTCAATTCCTGGTACAAAAAAATCCCTTTCATGCCTGGGTCACATATTCATGCAACTGAGTAACCTCAGGGATTTTTCTTTTTTTTTTTTTAACAGGTAGACATTGAAGTAGACCTAATTTGGTTTTCTTTTTTTTTTTTTAATTTTAAAGAGAATAAAACAAAAGAGGACAGAACAAAGCAAATCAGAACAGAACAATGTAAGCAACACAGCACTTCACAACAAGACAACCAGATATTAACAGTAGCTACCATAATGTCTCTTTTCTTTGAAATAGTTGAGCATAGCTTCACACGCAATAATATCAAACATAAAAAATAGTATAAAACCATTCAAGAGAATGAAAGTATTACAGGACATTCAAAACCAAATAACAGAAAATGAACAATGGCTACTATAATATCTCATTTTCCATAAAAAAATTGTTTATACTATCACACATATTAAAATCCAATAAGACACCACATGATAGAACCAATGGAAATAGAAGAACAAAAGCATGGTAGGACTTCAGAGCAAGATGGTATTAAATCAGCAAAGGCTGCCATAATGTCTTGTTTTCTTCAAAGTAGCTGTTCATACCATCACACATAATAAAATCAAACAAAACAGAATAAAAACATTCCAACCAATGAATATAAACATTATAAGATTTCAAAGCAATGTAATGGGGAACCATGATTACCATAAAATCTTATGTACTCTTACCATTTCTTACACTAGGGAGACTATACAGTATTTATGCATGTGAGTTTGATTTATTTCACTTATGATATGGTCTCAAGTTGCATCCATTTATTTATAAATATCCCAATGTGATCCTTCTTTATAGCTGAGTAGTACTCCATTGTATAAAAATATGACAACTTTTTATCCATTCCTCAGTTGCTGGGCACTTAGGTTGTTTCCAAGATCTGGCTATTACAAATTGTGCTGCTATAAACATGGGTGCACATATATCACTGAGGTATGATGTTTTCAGTTCTTCTGGGAATATGCCTAGAAGTGGAATAGCTGGGTCAAATGGGACTTCCAATCCCAGCTTTTTGAGGAATCTCCAGACTGACCTCCACAGTGGCTGCACCAGTCTACACTCCAACAGTGCAGAAGAGTTCCTTTTCCCCACAGCCTCTCCAGCATTTGTTGTTGGTAGTTTTCTTGATCCTGGCCATTCTTTCTGGAGTGAGATGGAATCTCAGTGTGGTTTGAATTTGCATTTCTCTAATGACTAATAATGATGAACATTTTTTGGTGCATTTATTTGCCATTTGTATTTCTTCATCTGAGAACCTAGTGTTCATCTTGGATGCCCTTTTTTGGATTGGGTCTTTGAATTTCAGGGGTCTGATTTTTTTTTAATTCTTTATATGTTCTACCCAGAAGTCCTTTGTCTGAGGCAGAGTTCACTAAAATTTTTTTATCGATTTGTAGGTTTTCTTTTCACTATGTTGGAGATTTCTTTCGACATGCAGAAACTCTTTAATAAGATGTGATCCCAGTTACTGATTCTGGGAAGTATTTCCCATAAAAATGTGGAATGCTTCACAAATCTGTGTGTCATCGTTGTGCAGAGGCCATGCTAATCTTCTCTGTATCGTTCCAGTTTTAGTATATGTGCTGCTGAAGCGAGCACACCTCAGGGATCTTGCAGCTGTGCTGTCTACTGGAACTTTCTGTGATGATGGGACTGTTCCATACCTGTGTGGTCCAATTCAGTTACCACAAGCCACATGTGGCTACTCAGCACTTGGAATGTGACCAGGGCAACTCAAAAATGAAACTTGATATTTCATCTCATCGTAATTAAATTTGTACAGTCGTGTGTTGTGCTGGCTACTGTATTATACAGTGCAGCTTTGGAGAAAGCAAAGCAGAGATCTCACGATTCACTTGGGACATCTGGCAGAAACAGGGATGTAATGAACCATGGCTGTACCGAACCTGTCAGACTGAGAAGTGGGAGCAGTCTGTCATCCAGAAAGAGAAAGACTCAACGCGACTTGGTATGGATTTGGATGTGGAGGTGGGCAGTCCAGGTATTGTGTTTCAGTCCACTTTGTGCAGCTAAAACAAAAAAGCTCAAGACTGGAAAATTTATAAAGAATAGAAATTTATTTTCTCACCATTCTGGAAGCCGAGAAGGCCAGGATCAAGGTATCAGTTGGCTGAGTTTCCTGACAGGGAAGCTCTGTGTCCAAGATGGTGCCCCGACACTGCCTCCCCAGAAACAGAGGCAGTACTGTGTCCAAACAAGCAGGAAGATGAACCCTCAGCAAGCCCTTTTTTAAGAGCACCTGATCCCACCCTTATGTGATTTACAAAGTATGTCTGAAACATACGGTGAATGTTTAAACTTTTAAAAATTTTGCCATAGTAAAAGACATATTGCCAGTAACCCTCCCACTTCAGATGCACTTACCCCATTTTTCTTATCACTTTTGGGAAGTTGAGGTGGCTTGAGATAGGGTTTTTCTATGTAACATACGTTGGCCTTGAACTCACTAAGTAATCCAGGCTGGTCCCGAACTCACCAAGATCCTCCTGCCTCAGCCTCTCAAGTGCAGGTCTTGCCACACCTGAGGTAGCTCTGGGAAAGAAGACTTCCAGAACTGCTTCAGAAAGCAGTGGAAATGATGGGGAAAGTGCGTTCACAGCAGGGAGGGGGTGTAACTTGAGGGGGGTTGAAGACAGTATGTCTTTTATTATAATAATTTTTAATTTCAATATTCACCATATATTTTGATCACACTTGGTGTGACACAAAGGGAACGCAGTTCCATCGGCTATTAAGTTTCAGTTTGAACATTAGAGAGGACACAGCATTCAAACCTCAGCATAGGATGTGTCAGAAGTGGCCAGGCTTGCACAGAGGGTATCCCCAAAGTCGGGGCCAAGGTCTCATTGTGCCTGCTGTGAGGAAGGTCCCAGGGAGCCACAGATTGTCCCTTCCTGCACTTCCATGCAAGGCTGAGCCTCCCTTGTAGATGCTGAGCAGTTGACTGCAGAGGAGGATTTAGGGGAGAAATAACAGTGGATTTTGGAGCTCTCGTTAATGTTTCCTCATGTGCTAAAGTGAATCATAATTAAAAGTAGGATTTCTTCTATAAAAGCCAAACAAGGTCCCCACCTGAAGAGAGTGATTCAAGTAGATCCACATCGCTGATGACTTGGTCGTCCCTTGTGGAACCCACCTGCCAATACCGTTAAATTTTTTCTTGAGAAAGGCACAGTCCATTGTTATTCACCCTGACTCCTTTGAAACAAATGCCCAATTAAACCGCTGAATATATGAACGGCACACTGCTGCAGATGTGGTCCTAATGAGGTTGTAGGAAATTCGCCTCCCAGGCTGCAAGAGATGGAAACTGCTGGTGGCTTAGCCTTCCTTGACCACAGCCACTGGCCCCAGGCCAGCCATTTCTAGGAAGAGCTTCAGAGAAACCAAGATGTCAGAGCAAGAGCAAGGAGTTGGGGAACCACCTCAGTTTCCCCCAGGGAGAGGCAGCACATCATGGCAGAGTACGGAACAGCCAAACCTCTCACCTCATGGCTGAGAATCCAAACAGAAAGGAAGAAGGGCTTGGGGCCCCAGTGACCTAACTTCCTCCCTCAAGGGATTCCCTCCTAAAAGTCCTGCTACCTCCCAATAGCACCAAGCTGGAAACCAAGCTTTTAACTCATGGCCCCTTGGGGGACATTCCTGGTACGAACCACAGCACAGAACAGATGAGCAGTCATGACCACCCCTGGGAGAGGCCAGAGGAGACCAAACACAGGTCTGTATCCTCTGAAGGAAACTCCAGGCTTCAGGGTCTCCAGTGCAGCCTCACAGAAGGGGCCTGGTCAGGGATGCAGAGCCTGAGGGAAGGGGCACAGCTGGGGCCGGGTTACCACAGACGAGGCCATGTCTAGAAACAAGGCCACTGCCAGGGATGGGGATGCGGTCAGTGTCAGAATCATGAGAGCCCTTCAGGAACATTCTGCCTCTCCTCCTCCTGGATATGTAGTAGGGCTGCTTTTTCTTTCATGTTAGACATAGCTGCTTGACTAGCTTCAGCCGTGAGGCATGAGGAGAAGTGATGAATGTCCTTTCTGAGTGGGCAGCATGTGCCCCGCTGGTAGAGGCTCTGCACGCCAGGAATCCTGGACAAGGATAAGTGGGGAGCATACAGAGAACATGAAGCACTTTTAAGAAGGAAACCTTTATGATTACGACCACTGAGATGTAAGGTTGTTACAGCAGCATAACACAGTCTGCCCTGACTGTTGCAGTCATGGATAGGGGCAGGGGCTAGGGATGCAGCTCAATGGCAGAGTGCTTGCCTAGCACGTGTACAACACGGGGTGGAGGGGAGAGGGAGGGAAGTAATATCGTAATGCAATCAGGGACTGGCCTCCATCAGGCAGGGAAGCACTGAGATCTGGTAGCTCCCTCGCCTTCCCTCCCCCCAGGCCTGGTCCTGCAGACAGAGTTGCTGACAGAGCAACAGCCCCTTCCAGGTCCCTGTCACTATGGAAGACAGACAGCTGTCTTTATCGTCATTGCAGAAACCTCACTCGATTGCCCTGGAAGGGCCTGGATAGCACTCTCCCTCTTCCTCTGTACTACATTCTGAGGATTCCTTTTCCCTCTGTGGGACCTGCGGTTACCCTGAGCTCTATCAGCTCCACTGAACAGCCATAAACCAGGAGCTGTCGAAGAAGAATCTGCAGAGAAAAGAGTCCAAGCCAGTGTGCAGACACAGAAGGGGCCCCTGAGAATGGAACCCCCAGTGTGGAGCCAGCTCTTGACCCACCAGTAGGCTCTCTAGGGGGCTCCAGAGTCCCCAAAGTGGCTAAAGGTGGCAAAATCTGCCTTCTGAATCCGTAGGGACCATATCTCAGCAAAAATAAGATACCATTGATTGCAAGGTACATTTTTATGTACCACTAAGAAAGAAAAAACACAGCCAATTAAACCAAGACATGATGCTTTATTATCACTTAGAATTTTTATTTTACATGCATTGAAAGGACTCTCACAGTCTTATTTAGACAAAGATTTTTATCATATATCACTATGCTACACATAGAAAATGGAAAATGCCAGCAAAATAAATTGGCCAAGCCATACTCAAACATCTTCTCATTCAGAGTTTGACTCCTGTGAATCTCTTTTCAACCAAGAGTCATTGATGTCTGTGTCTTCCACACAGTAACCTGTTCCAGGGCAACAAGAGCACAGACGAGGAAGGAAACTTTTCTTTAAAAAATCTTCTAGGATTGCCCCGGAGGCTTCATTTCAAGCAAACATTCACCAAGTTCTGATGTTGGCACTTTATAAATCTTGCCAAAAGACACCAGGGGATGACATTTATGTCACACTACCAGCAGGCTAATAATGGTGAGATGCCCTTGATTATAAGGTGAACCCCAAATTTGAAAATGTTAACACGTGGAGGGGGTATATCCTTTTCTGATCCTACATTCACTGCAGCAGAAAAGAAGCAAGGGTTAGAAAGATCTGAGCTCCATTTACAGCCAGGCCTCCTCCCGGCTGTGTGATGTGAGTCAGGATGGGCTGGGACCTGCAGCAATAAAAAACAATCCTCAAATCTCAGCTGTTTAACACTGCAAACGCTGGTTTGCCACCATGCAAAGCTACTACAGGCTGAGGCAACTTAGCAAAGAACCCCCCTCTCCCAGGACCCCTGCTTCTACCACCCCTGCAAAGCCTCATCTACACCACCATCTGGGAGGAGGGAAAGGACAGATAATCATGGGCTGGATCTTCCCTGCTTCAGCCTGGAGGTGATATCCATCATTCTCCCCTACCTTCAGCCTAGCCTACCTGCAAGGGGCTGGAAAAACGTACTTTCCTCTAGACTTGGGAAGGAGAAAAATCTAAATATTCAGCCCAGTAGTATCACTCAGCATGGCAATCTGGAGAGCAGCCTGCTGAACCTCCCAAAGGCTTTGATCTGCGTAAACAGGAAGGCTGTGAATGACCCCTTCCTTGAACTCTAGCACAGTTTGGGAACGCTGTGCTGTGCCTGGTGTAACAGACATGCTCAGCTAATCCTTGTTGAAAGGTGGCACAGCCTGTCAGTCACATGGAACACCCTGGCTCCTTCCCACCTGGAAACAGTAATGCGGGCCCCACCCTTCTCTGGAGGTGTCTTTTTCTGGGTGAAACAGTCTCACTTCTTCCACCTGCTTCTCCAGGTTTTCAGATCCTCCCCATTCATTCATTTCATTCTCTCCCCAAGAATTAATCCCTTCCTCTCTGTGTGTCTGCTTCTAGAGGTCCTGAGTTCTGGTCCCGTCTCCTCTATATCCTTGCTGCGTGATCCCTGAGAAATTCACAACCCTCTCTGGGCTTCACCTGCCTTGTCCCTAAAATAAAGAGTCTCAACAGAACCACACACCCTTTAATGCACCTGAGACTGACAAGGAATACCAGTGAATGCCATTGCAATACCACTGAGAGACCTGGGCCAGAAGTCCATGACAAGCTAGAGAAGACCACACCTGTCCAAAAGGAAGTTATGCCTCACTCTGGCCTCTAGTGCCAGGTTCTTCGGCTTTTGGTAAAAATCTCCATTTTTGTGTGAAATCTACCAGGTTTTGTGGCTTCAAGTTGGGGCAGGTGGGTGGAGCTATGTTTGGTTTTTAGTGCTGACAACTACTTCTGAGGAGAAAAGATTAACTCTACGCATGCCAACCCAATAGAATCCACGGGGGATAGCTGGCCAGGGTCACAGGGCCTGGCTCTGTCTTGGTCCATGGGAAGTGGAGTGAGGATGTTTTCCCCTGTAATAGATAGGAACAGGATTCTTTGTGAGCTGTGGGCTCTCACAGCCCCAGGCCTTGATAGATTTTGGGGGGGGGGACAATGACATACCCATGTGCCTTTCAGAACAGGAGATGTCACACCCAGGGTAGCCTCATCCCTAAGGGCCACTGGAAGATACAGGAGGACCCAGGCACCCGGCGGGAGGGCTTACATTTGCTGGTGACCCAGTCGGCTGGTTTAATCAAAACCAAGTCCTAACAGCACATCACTGAGCAAAAACTGTGGCAGGCAGGCCTGGGAGACACACCCTCATCCTGCCCCAGGAGCTCCACGCACTGGAGGGGACAGAGGAAGAAACAGGTGCATGCAGGAGAGAAAGCGGTGGATGCAGAGGAAGGACGCTTGGCTGCCCAGGGAGGCCAGCCAGGGTGGGCACCATCTAGAGTCCTCCATAAAGCAACAAGCAGGGGGCCAGCTGTGTGTTTGTGCAGGGCCTGGGTGCAAGTGGGCAGCCAGAGGCAGGAGCACTGGGGAGAGGTCTCTCCAGACTCTGGGAATTGGTGGGAGGGGACAGAGAGCAGTGGGCAGACCTGAGCTCCACACCTTCCTCCTACCCCTTCCCCTGGAGGTAGTGGGCATCCATCAAGACCAACCTTTCTGGCCCTCATAGTATTCATGACTATAAAACAGCACTTAGCACTCAGAGATATCCAAGTTCGAGCCTCACCTGGGCAACTTAGTGACTTAGCAAGACCCTAGCTCAAAATTATATTTACATAATTATAATTACGATTATTTATATATGTAAATTTATATATGCATATAGAGAGGAGGGGGAGAAACGTATCTCAAGAAAAAATCCCTAGGTTTGTAGCCCAGTACCCCAGAAAATAAAATAACTAACTTCCCAGCACTGGCTGCCCACTTTGTGCCGACCATTAAAATAAAAATACACCCAAGTCAGTTTGCTTATCGGTGCCAGGGATGGAACTAAACTAGTCAAGTGCCCCGCCATCCAGCCCTTCCCCATCCAAAATGTTCGTGCCTTTTTTTTTTTTTTTTTTTTTTTTTTTTTAACTACCGGGCTCAGCCCCTGCTCAGAGGCAGGGACAGAGCAGCAATGCCCGCAGTGCATGCCTGGGCCCTCCCAGCTCCAGGCTTGGTGAGCGCCGCTTGACGCCTGGGCTCCGTAGCCCCAGCCCTTCCGCCCGCAGCGCGCGCGGCCGCACGCGGGGAGCCCCGCAGACGGGCGGGGGCCACCTGCCCAGAGACCCCGGGCGGAGGTGGACTGAGAGCCGGGGGGTGGGGGTAGGGTGGGCCGCAGAGTGGATGGGTGGAGGGTGGGCGGTGAGAGGGAGGAAGGAAGCGGCCGGGCAGCAGCGGGAGGAGGCTGGCTGAATGAATGAATTCCTGGCCAGAGGAAAGGGGAGGAGTAGGGGCCGCGAACTGTCATCCCAGGACCGGTCGGGTCCTAGGGGCTCGCGGCGTCGGGGAGGAGGTCCGCGAACGGACGTGGTCTGCATCCCAGACTCGGCGCGCAGCCCGGCCCCGGCTGCCCCCTGGCGGCGGCGCTCGGCACTGCAGCGGCGGGATCCGGCGGTTCCCCTCCAGGGGCCGCCCCTCCACCCGGCACGTTCCCTAGCAACGCCCCTCAATGCCGCCCCCCCCCCTGGCTCCCGCCTCGAGGCGCCCACTGCAAACTTCAGCATCCGCTGGAGGGACGGGAGAAGGAGAAGCGCCTTCCTGAAAAGTGCTTCTAGTCCCTCCTCCGTGAAAAAGGATCAGGAGCTGGGGGTGGGGAAGGAAACGGTTTAAGTTAATTTAAACTGTGTCTGCCGCGGGCAACAATCCAAGAAGGGTTTTTCTTTCTTCCTTTTTTTTTTTTTTTTTTTTTCTTTTCTTGAGTCACGTTGGAAGAATTCAGAGAGAAGCTCTTTGCTGCAGCCCAGTGGCCGCTCACGGAATCCAGACCGCGGAGGGGAGACGGCTCTAGAGGAGCAGGGACCCAGCCAGGCCTGGCCTAGGGTGGTGTCGCCTCTAAGACCCACGCACGGCACCCTCTTTGCCAGGCACTGTTCACAGACGAGCTCTTTTTGTCCTCCAAAATCCATGAGTTTTGGAAGGTCTGTCCCCAATTTGCAGGTAGAAAACTGAGGCCCAGAATATTAAGATACACTTAAGTGGCCATGCGGGGATGTTGAGCCATTAGGGCCCATCCAGAACTCACAGACCCCAAAGCTTCACCGACTGCGAAAAGTACCTGCTACAGTCTTCTCCTGCACATGACGACACCGGTTATTATCCACAGCGTCCCCAGAACGCTCACTGTGCTGAAAGCTTGGCTGCTGATAGGAATTGGGAAGTGATTGAATCAGGAGGGCTCTAACTTCATCAATGGATTAATTTATTGATGAAGGGTAACTTGATAGCCTTACTGAGCAGTGATGGAAATAGGAGGTGGGGCCCGGCTGAAGGGAGTAAGCTGTGGGAAGTGTATGACCTTGGGGACTCTGATGGGTTCCCTTCCTCTGCCCCCCACATAGATAGTTCTCTCTCTCTCTCTCTCTCTCTCTCTCTCTCTCTCTCTCTCTCTCTCTCTCTCTCTCTTGCCTTCCCCCCACCCTGCCCTTCTCCACTTTCCCGTCACAGCCTTCTCCCCAACAAGCTCCCCACCATGATGCTCTGCCTCACAGAGGGCCCCGGTGACTATAGACTGAACCCTGAAACCATGAGCCAAAATAAATCTTCCCTCCCTCACATTGTTTTTCCTGGGCGTTCACAGTGATGCAAAGCTGACTAACGCAGGTCCCCCAGAGGTTTCTTTTCAAAGCTACTCAGGTCCAGTCTGCAACCTGAAGCCTCCACCCCACCCTCCCACCTGAAATGCCCCTGTGGACTGTGGAGTGGACCTCACACAGAACTGCTGGGAAGTGTTGGGAGTCAGATCAAAAGAGGTCCCAGGCTGCAGCCCCTGCACTGTCCCTGATGGCCCCTGCTGTGTACAGGCCAAGGGATTCAGGGGATTTCGAGGCCAAGCCCAGACAGTCCTGCCCACCTGCAGCCCAGCCACATCTCAGAGGAGGTGCATGCTGACAGTCTCCCCAAAGGCCCTTAAACTTGATACTCATTTTATTGAGCCCATAAATGCCTCTGCTCAGGCATTTATGTCAATCATCCCCATCAATCTTTGCTATAGGCCTTGAAGACAGATATATTACTAATCCATTTTACAGGTGCAAAAACCAAGGTTATACTTCTGCTAATAGAAAGCGATAATTTGAACAGTTTGATTCCAGCACCCATGTGTCAAACCACTCCACCCAGTAAATCTCACACTCAGTAGGATGCTTCAAGGGAAAGGAAAGGGTGGATCTGTAACCTTGAACAAGCCACTTCCTGTCTCTGAGCCTCTACTTTCTCTGGTCTGCAAAATGGAGGCAAAGCAGGTGCCTACCTTGTTTCCTTGGGAGATTCAGTGAGATAATGAGAATAACTTGCCCTTCCAGCAAGAAGCTGGGAGTTCAGGACCAGTTGTGGAATTAAAGAATGGATAAATGAAGAAAGCTTATAACTGTTAGCCCTTTCCTTTCCCCAAATTTTCTAATGATGAAAGAGTAAAAAACAAAAAGTCTGCTGGACTCCTGCTCTGCTCACATTCCTGCACAGCACAGATGACTGCGCCTTCAGATCCCACCCCTGGTAGCCTCCTGCTCAAAACCACTAGGGGACCTTTTAAAACCACACCTGACTGCTCACAGCAGATGCTGGTGTGCACTCACGGTTATCTCCAGAGCAAAGCTTGTCTGGTAGTGCAAGCACCAAGTCCTGACTGAGGTCCAAGGCCAGAGTCCCTGCCTTGTCCTGCACCCATTGTTCTTGAATCATGCAAACACTGGTGCAGATCCCTTACACAGAGGCTGTGCAACCTGGAATGGATGGCTTAGCCCCTTCTGGTCCCTGAATCCTCCACCTACAGAAAAGATACCTTGGCAGGACGTGGTGGTGCACACCTGTAATCCCCGCACTTGGGAGGCTGAAACAAGAGGATGGCTGTGAAGCCTGAACTACACAGTGAGACCCTGTCTCAACAAAAAGATATTTGCATAGAAGATTCTCTTTAGGATCTTGTTCTAGTCCCTCTCCCTGTAAGACAGCAAGCATCACAAAGGAAAAAGGTCCAGAGGGCAAAGTCCTTATGCACACATGGCCATGACAAGGGCTGAGCTCTGACAGGGGGTGAGACTGTGGCAGTATTTGTCCCGTGGCTATACACCATCCTATGTACCATCCTTCAGCAATTCTTGCTTTCATCTCAGAATGTAGCCTCCAGCTCCCTCCTCTCCATTTTCACTGCCTCTTCCCTGGCCTCTCACTTCCTCTTCGCCATTGTTCCCAGCCTTCAGACCACTGTGCTCCCAACCCACCATTCAGCTTCTGCCACTATGCCTGAAGACGCCATGTTGGAACTTGGAACACTGGGAAACAGACAGCCAGTTCTCCACTCTGGTAAGTGGCTGTGGCCTCCCAAGCCACAGTCAACCCAGGGCAAGAACCATCAGCATTTCCTGAGATCATACCATGTTGGAACTTTGGGGGCTGGGAAAACTAGCAGACAGCTCACTGCTCTAGTAAGCAGCTGTGAGCCTACCTGCGCCACGTGTGGGCTAAAAATCAAACACCCATGTTCCCCCGCACCGTTAGCAAGTGGGAGCCAGAGATCTGAGCATCTCTTGTGAGGTTGACTATATGAAATATAGCAAATAAGGGGGATTTCCTTCTACCATCTCTTTGAAGCAAATATTTTTATCACTGTTTTGCTCTCTTCTGATCAATGGTATTGCTCTAGTGAATATTCTGTTTTTATAATTTCGGTATTTCCTTCGATATTGTTCTACCTGACTGAACAAACAACTATTGTGAAGAAAACGAGATATACTATAGTGCTTATTGCTGTTATTCCGGTAACCTGCTGTGAGGTTCTGTACCAATTTCACTGCACTGCCTCAATTGGCTTTGTCCTGTCTTATTCTGCTGTATTTTACTACCTTCAAAATAAAATAAATAAATAATAATATATTAAAAAAATTTTAAAAAGTAAATAACAACAACAAAACAGATCAGTAAGGTGCTAAGCAACCTGAAACATGATATAACTAAACAGATAATGGTCTTAAAAAGCAAAAGGAGGAAAAGAAAGTGCTCTAAAGGATATAACTTCATGTATATTTAAGGATTGATAACCATGTTACTAAGTTTTTGTTGGATTGTTGAACAGAACTGTTTGCAGCCTCACTGTTTGAATGTCCATTTTGTATGCTTTAATTTTGTAACTTGAACAACTATATCTAAGAAGACAATATGTAATGTATCAACTAGTGATTTATGTTTTTTCTTTTTGAAATTCTGTATTGTTCCTACCCTTTTTTCTGTTTTGATTTTTTTTTCTTTTTCTCTCTTTAAATAAAATTTAAATAAATAAATAAATGCCTGAAGAGTGCGTTTAAGAAGAGGGAAGGTTTACTTGGCTCACAGATTCAGAGGTCTCAGTCCATGGTCCCCTGGCTCCCTTGCTTTGTTCCTGTGTCACCACAACACATCATGGCAGGAGGACATGACAGAGGTGGCTGGTCCCCAGGAAGCAAAGAGAGAAGAAAGGGCTGGGCTCCCAATATACCCACCAACAGCTCCCCCAAGAAACTAAATTCCTTCGACTTGGCCTCACCTGCTGAAGGTACCAGCACCTCCCAACAGTGCCATAGGCTGGAAACCATGCCTTCAACACCTTTCTGGCCTGAGGGAGGTGTGCAAACTACAGACTGTGGCACTATCCAATCTAGTCCCAAATGGCGGACAGGGAAGTAAGTGCAATCCCAGTTCAGACCACTCCCTAGCTGTCAACCACCTGAGAATAAAGAGCACACTGCTACTCCACATCCCCGCCTGTGCTGAACAGTGCCAGCAGGTCCTCTAACCAGCCCTCCTGATGCCATCAGTGCACAGTCTGACCCGTGTCTAGAGGTTGGCCCACAGGGGCTGCACCAACCTTGGCCCTCCACTCTCTGCCCTTTGCCCTTGGCCTCTGGGTTCATTTAACCAATAGGTGCCAGCAGGTAAGAAGAAAGAAGAGTGGAGGTTCACTCCCCCCCTTGCTTTCCATGTGGCTGGGGGTGGCAGTGGCTGGGTCCCTCTGATGAAAGCTGCAAGCATTTCCTACAGCTACCACTCCTGTAGCTTCCCTGGCAGCTCCTCCCTGTCTCCTTTCTGATGAAGGATGGTAACCCTGACATCGACTTCTTGCAGAATTTAGAGGCAACACCAAGTAAAAAGACACAATTCCAAATCTATCTTTGCCATCACTCAGAAGAATAGGCCTGAATTAAAAGATGTGATAAGCTGGTTAATGAAGAGAGTAATACGAACACCTGAGTGATGAACTAAGTCATTTCCACCTCACGGCACACTGCCAGGACCCTCCACAGGCACATTGCCAGGGCCCCTTCTTCCTTGCAACTTGAATGAGCTAACTAGAGAGGGGAAACCTCCTTAGACTGTGCTGGGTCAGGGACAGACATTCTTCAGGACCATAGGTGGGAAACGGTGAAGATAGCAGGCATGGAAATGTCTGGTTAGTCACAAGATGAAGCTCCTCATAGATGGATGGGACCATGTTGAGAGGAAGTGAGTTTCCTGTCCCCGAAGTTATGCAAGTGATACCATCAGAGGCATGGAGAAGGACCTCTGAGCTGAGAAGAGAGTCTGACTAGAATGACATAGAGGCCCTTTCGAAGTTTAATAGACTCTGCCTCTTCAAACAGCCAGGAGTAATGGTGGGTAAATACAGTCCTGGAGTGAGTTGGTTGAAGAGGAGGAGGGAGGAGGAATTAAAGAAGGAAAAGGAGGAGAAGAAAATAAGGGACTCAAATGGTAAGGTGATCCTGGAGATTCAATCTTAATAGAGCTCTTCCAAGGCAGTGCAGATGTTCCTCAAAGACAACTGGAAATATAATATCCTAAACTGAAAATACGCTGAGTCTACCACCCTCAGCATAGCTGAGTGTGGTAGTGGAATCCTGTAATCCCAGCACTTGTGAGGCTGAGGCAGGAGGATCACTGTGAGTTTGAGACCAACCTAGGCTACATAGTGAACTCAAGGCCAGCCAGAACTATACAGTGAGACCCTGTCTCAAAAAAAAAAAAAAAAGGAAAAAAATGCTTGGCACACTTACACTAGCCTACAGGAAGGCAAAATTATTTAACACGAAGATGATTTAGTAATAAAGTGCTGAATATTTCATGTACACATACAGATGGGCATTAAGAAGACATGATGGCTTCTGAAAACACAGTGCAATTGACCCCTAACACCATGGCGCACATGTGAGTCCTGTGACCAGAGACCACATGGCTGACCAAGAGCTTCTCATGAGAGTATCATGCCCGATAACACCAGCCCAGGAAAAGGTCAAAATGTAAAATTTGATGTGCAGTTTCTAGTGAATGCATACCACTTGAATACCATTATAAAGCTGAAAGATTGTAAGCTTAGCCATCATGAGTTGTGAGCCTTCTTCGTCCCCCATTCTGGGTCACATATTCACAAATCCAGCTGAAGCCAAGCTGCAGTAACAAATGAGCCCTGGGATCTCAGTACTTTGACAAGATACATTCATTTCTCACCTGGGCAAAGTCTGCGTATCACTGTGGTTCATTGTCTGGCAGGCAAGAGGGACATGGAGGAAGTACACTCTGCAGAGATAATCCCAAAAGCCCCACCAAAAGACTTCTCGATTTAATAACCATACTCAGTAGCAGAGTTGGTTACAAACTCAATACTCAAAAATTATTCTTTGTGTACAAGTATTCTTGTACACAAATAAAAAACCCACTGAAAGAGGAATTAGGGAAATTACATCTTTCATAATGGCATCAAAAAAATGAAATACTTGGGAATCAATCTAACAAAGGAAGTAAAAGATCTCTACATTGAAAGCACAGCACTCAGAAAAAAGAGATCAAAGAGGATATCAGAAAAAGGGAAGATATCCCTTGCTGTTAAGTAGGGAAAACCAACATAGTAAAAATGGCCATACTCCAAATATTGTTACACAAATTTAATGCAATCTTTTTTGAAAATACCAATAATGCACTGCACAGAATTAGAAAAAATAATCCTAAAATTTATTTGGAACTAAAAGAGACCTAGAATAGCAAAATGTGTTCTGGGCATCAGAGGCAAGACCAGAGGCATCACAATCCCTGACTTGAAATTATACTACAAAACTACTGTAATAAAAACAGCATGGTACTGTCAAAAAATAAACCCAGTGATCAATGGAACACATTAAAAGATGCAGAAACAACTCCAAACACACTCAGCCACCTTATCAACAAAGAAGCCAAACACCTTCACTAGAAGAAAGATAACCTCTTTAATAAATGGTGCTTGGGCTGAGGATTTAGCTCAGTGGCACAAGTGTCTGCTTTGCAAGTGCAGGGTTGTGAATTTGATTCCCTAGCACCAAAAAAAAAAAAAAAATGGTGCTTGAAAAACAGGCTTTCCAAATGCCAAAGACTAAAACTAGTCACATGTCTCTCACCATGTGCCAAGCAAAAATCAAAATGGATCAAAGATCAAAATTTTAAAACAAAAATGCAAAATCTTCTGGAAGAGAGAATAGGTAGAACTCTTGATGATGTAGGTATAGGCCAAGTCTTTATGAACAAATCCCAGATAACATGGGAAATATTACAAAGAATCAACAACTAGGATCTCATCTTATTAAAAAAAAAATTTTGCACAGCAAGAGAAATCATCAACAGAGTAAAGAGTCAAACAGAGTGGGAAATGTTTTTGCCAGCCACTCCTCAGGCAAAGGACTAATATCTAGAATATAAAGAATTCAAAAAGTTAGACATCTCCACAAATTTAAAAACCCCATCCAAAAAAGGGCCAATCAAAAAATCTGAGATGAATACACACTTCTCAGATGAAGAAGTAAAAGTGGCAAATAAATAAATGAAAAAACTCTTGTCACTGTTCATTCATTCAAGAGTTGAAAGTTAAACAATGCTGAGATTCCACCTAAGCCCAAAAAGAATGGCTTTTATCAAGAAATCAATCAATAACAAATGCTGGAGGGCTGCAAGGTAAAAGGAACCTTTCTCCATTGTTGGTGGGAGTGTAGACTGGAGCGACCACTGTGGAAATCAGTGAGGAGAGTCCTCAAAGCACTAAAACTAGAGGTGCCATTCACTACAGCTACTCTCCTTTTTGATGTCTTCCCCTAAGGATGAAAACGTACAGCAGCAGTATATGCATACCCATGGTTATAGCACCACAGTGTGCAACAGTTAAATCTTGGAAACACCCCAAATGCCCATCAATTGATGAGTGACTAAAGATGTGGAGCTTTTTAAATATATAAAATGCAGTACTGCTCATCCTCAAAGATAAACTTGAAACATTTGTAGGTGAATGGATGCACCTTGAGCCACACCCTTAAGTGAAATCAATCAAACCTGTGAGTAAATATCACGTTGTTTCTCTGGTGTGAGAAACTGAAAGTGTAAATAAGGACCAAAATGCATAACACTGTAAAATAGGAAGAAATGTTGAAATGGAAAGGAGAACAAGGGAAGGTGATCCGGCCCGCGGATCAATCCGTGAGTTTCCCCTGGAGGAAGGAAAACGGGGCGGGGACTGGGTAAAGAGAGAGAGATGGAGACAAGTTGAGCAATTCCAATCAAGCCTCGTTTATTGAAAAAGCGTTCCTGGCTTATAAAGAAGCAGAGGCAGGAAGTTACGGATAGGTCGCCATCATTTCCTGGGTCGGGCGGGAGAGGATTGTGGGAAATGTAGGCCGACGCACCGGATGCCCACAAGAGGGAGAGATGGAGCGGCAGCCGTTAAGCTATCACGCCGCTCCCTACAGGAAGGGGAAGAGGGAAAGGAAGAAGGGAAAAGAAAGAATGGAACAATAAGGAAAAATGGGGGGAAAAAACTTTTGTAAATAAGGAAGGGAATAGTTCTTGAAGGGAAGGTAGGGGAATGGGGGAAAAAGAATCAAGTCATATCATGCACAGGTACAAATTCCCTATGATGAATGTGATCATTACTATATCTAAAATGTACTGATAAACTTAATCAATTTAGAAAAATGAAAAAATTGTAAGCAAGTCATCTTGACTTGTGAGCCATACTCTACCCCCTTTATGGGCCACATGTTCACACATCCAGCTGAAGCCAAACTGCAGTAACAAATGAGCCCTGGGATCTTGGTACTTTGGCACAATATGCTCATTTCTCACTTGTGCAAAGTCTGCGTGTCACCGTGGCATTGGTGTCTGGCAGGCAAGAGAGATGTGGAGGAAGTATCTCAGCACTCAACCACCATGACCCAAAGTGACACACAGCGCTCCCACCCATGGGCTGTTCCCGTGACTTCAGCCATTTGCAAAGAAAGCCAAGGAACTTAGAGAAATACATGGAGATTTGGAGAGCACTAATTTTTTTCTCCCACAGATACAGACCCATAATGGAACACAAAGTAATTTTAGATGGTACGTTAGATAATTTTTGGTAAAAATGGAGAGAATGTTAAATAATTTATCCTCAGCTCACTTATCTCAGAAGCCTCACAGTAATGAGAAAGTCTCAGCCCAGTGATAACATGTCTCAAACTCCTCCCAGACAGGCTGACATTGCTCATCTCCTTTATCAGTGAAGGAAGAGCTGGCCTCAGATTCAGAGCTTTTGCAAGCGAGAAAGAGTATCTTGCTAAGTTTACAAAGCAATATGTGTTCAGACATTGTTTGCAATGTTGCCTCTGATTTATAGTAGGTGATGATACCAGTTTTATATGTAGGATGGTAGAGTTTCCTTTTAAATACAAATATTTTTTAAAAATTAGTATTTTGAGAGGCCTATCCGTCAATAATAGTATAAAAACTTCAAACAGGCCTTGGCAAGTTGCTGTGGCCCGGCAAACTGCAGCCACTCTAGAGTGAGAACCATCAGCATCTCCTGAGATCTGCGTCATATTGGAACTTAGGGCACTGGGAAACCAAGCAACCAGCTTGATGCCTTGGTAAGCGGCTGTGAGCCTACCGGCACTCAGGCTGAGATTCAAACATCCCCCCACCCCCCACCATTAGCAAATGGGAGTCAGAGATCTGAGCATCTCTTGTGAGGTTGACTATATGCAATATAGCAAATAAGGGGGATTTCCTTCTACCACGTTTTTGAAGGCAAATATTTTTTATCTCTGTTTTACTTTGTTCTGATTAATGGTATTGCTCTATTCAATATTCTGTTTTGATAAGTTCTATAATGTTCTGAATTTCCTTTGATTTTACTATACCTGATTGAAAGAACAACTATTGTGAAGAAAACAAGATATACTATAGTACCTATTGATGTTATCCCGGTAACCTGCTGAGAAGTTCTGTACCAGTTTCACTACACTATCTCAATTGGCTTTGTTCCATCTTTTTCTGATCTATTTTACTACTTAAAAATAAATAAATAAATTTTAAAAATAAAAAAATAAAAAGTAAATAACAAAACAGATCAGTAAGGTACTGAGCAAGCTGAAACAGGATATAACTAAACAGATAATGGACTTGAAAAGCAAAAGGAGGGGGAAAAAAGTGCTCTAAAGGATATAACTGCATTTATGTCTAAATGTGTACGATTGATAACCATGTTGCTAAGTTTTTTTTGGATTGTTGTGAGCAGAACTGTTTGCAGCCTCACTGTTTAAATGTCCACTTTGTATGCTTTAATTTTGTAACTACAGCTACTATATCTAAGAAGACAATATGTAATGTATCAACTAGTGATTTCTTACTGTTTTTTTTTAAATTCTGTATTGTTTCTTCCCTTTTTTCTGTTTTGCTTCTTTTTTCGCTTTAAATAAAATTTAAAAAAAAAAAGAAAAGGAAAGGGAAAAAATCAGAAAAGGGTTCAAGGGAGCTCAAAAAAAAAAAAAAACCTTTAAACAAATCCAAAGGCCTGTGTACTGAAGGCTTGTTCCCAAAGTCATCATGCTACTGGGAAGCGGTAGATCCGGTGGGCATCAGTGGAAGGAAGTGAGCTAACTTGAAGGGAATACTGGGACCTGGACTCACTTGTCTCTTCCCTTATTCCTCCTCCTCCCCCCACCCCTCCCCTCCTGCCTCTCCCCCTCTCCACCTCTCTCCTTCCCAGCTGCCAGGAGAAGATCAGGCTTCCTCTTCACATTCTCCTAGCATGACCCATCACTTTGTCACAGTGCCGAAAGCAACTGAGCCAACTATTCATGGACTAAAACCTCCAAAACTATGACTCAAAATAAACTTTTCCTCCTTGTAAGTTGATTATCTCAGGTAATTTGTCACAGCAATAGGAGGTTAATACAAGTTTGTAAATGAAGATGGTGGATAAAGTGGAAAGTGAAGTATGAATGTGTGAAGTTAGGAAATTCTGCTCCAAGTCAAACTCCCCAACACCTGTACTGGGATTTCTTGTTGATTTGCTTCATATTTAAATGACATAAAATAATATATATTCAAAGTATATAATATGATTTGATATACATGTTTGTTACATATATTAACATCCACCCCACCTATGTGGTACTTTAGATCCAGAAAACTGATTCATCTTATGACATAGTACCTTCCTGTTGCATACTCAGCACTGATGAATATAGCACCTCCATGATTCAGTTACCTTCCAACCGTCCCACCTCTGAACACATGACATTTTTGAAGAACGGTCTTGACGTAAATAACATTCTTCTCCTGGCCCCCAGAAAACCCATGTTCATCTCACTATGCAAAATGCATTTAGTCTACTTCCAAGAGTTATAAAATTTTAATGTTTAAGCATTGCTGGAAAGTCCTAGTCCAAAGTCTCTTCAGGCTCAAGGCAAACTCTTAGCTCTGATCTCCCCAAAAAATCAAGAAAGACAAGAAGAAAGGAAGAAAGGAAAAAAGGAAGAAAAGAAGGAAGGAAGGAAGGAAGGAAGGAAGGAAGGAAGGAAGGAAGGAAGGAAGGAAAAAAGAATATTGGAGACACACAAAGACACAGGGTAAACATTCCCATTCCAAAAGAACAAAATCATGGGACAAAAAGGAATAAGATCAAAGCAAAATTGAAAACAGGAAGGGCAAACATTAGATCCTATAGCTCCATGCCCAGCACCTTGGGCAGGTTGTAGTGAAATGTAACTTCCAAGTGGTTTGAGAATCCCTGTTCCTATGGCATTACTGGTTGCATCCCTCATAGCCTGACTCTCTTGGGTTGACTTTGCTCACCACCTTTGGCCTTTTTCAGCAGATATTCCACATTCTCAACCTCTCCAACTTCTTGAGGTCTCCACTGCACTTTTGGCTCCACTCTCACAGCTTCCCTCACTGCCCTCTCAGTGACACATTACCTGGCCTTCCAATCCTTTCCATCCTTCCCCTGAAATCTAGGGGAAGCTTCCACAATGCTGTAACTCTTGTACTCAGCATATCTGAAAAACCAGCACCACATAGATGATGCCAATGCCTACCACCAGTTCAAGCAATAGCCATGCCCCCTTAGATCATGGGTGCAGTGGCTTCTGAATGCCTAAATAACTGGACCCGGGAAACATTCCCCTCTGCATCCCTGAAAGAGGAGGGAACCATGAAAGCTTTGTAGTTATGCACCTTTGAGTCATCCTTCCTATTTTCCTGATACAAAATACTTGGTTTTTTAATGGTGTCTTTTCAGTGGTCCAACTTTGCAAGCACTTCCCTTCTGATGAAACTGTCTATATTATTCTCCATGATGGCTACACCAACTTACATTCCCAGCAGGAGTGTGCAAAGATTCATTTTTCTCCACACTTTCACCAATACCTGTCAGCTCTTGTCCTTTGACTAATGTCATACTCTTAAAGTATGACATGCTATCTCTTTGTAGCTTTGATTTGTATTTCTCTGATTAGTGATATTGATATTCTTTGCATATATCTGTCAGCCATTTGTGCACCTTCTTTAGAAAAATCTTGTTTCAGGTTCTTTGCCTACTTCATAATAGACTTGTTTAGGTTTTGTGTTTCTTATTGTTTTGCTACTGAGTTGTGCAAATTCCCTAAATACTATGCATACTTTGCTTTTTCCAGACACATGGTTCACAGTGTTTGCTTCCATATCATAGGTTATCTTTTTTCATTTTATTGATTGTTTCCTTTGCCATGCAAAAGCTTTTTAATTAAATGTAGTCCACTTATTTATTTTTGCTTTTGTTGCCTGTGCTTTTAGTATCATATCCAAAAAAATCATTGCCAAGTCTCAGATTATGGAGTTTTTCCCTGATGTTTTCTTCTGGGAGTTTTTTGTTTCAGGTCTTACACTTAAGTCTTTAATCCATTTTGAGTTAAGCTTCTTAGATGATATAAGTGGAGCATCCAAATTCACTCTTTCACATGTGGAAATCCAATTTTCTCATCTAAGTTCATCAGCAGCTCCCATTTACAGGGACAGAGAGGGAGCCAGGAGGTGACAATGGTTAGGAGTGAGGAGACCACCTGCTTTGAATCCCAGTTCTGTGCCTCCCCAGCTGAGTGACCTTAACCAGAATACTTATTCTCACACTCCTTCTCCCGCTTCTCTTCCTGCCTCATCTCTCTCTCCCCTGCCCACCTCATTTTATTCCTCTATAAATTAGGACAAATAATAGGATCCACTTCGTTGGATAATTCTGAGAACCAAATGATTTAACATTTACAAGATGCTCTGAACAGTGACTATTGAACTCAGAAAAGCTCAACAAATGTGAGGCATTAATAGAACCGCCCTACTTTGTATTAGTGCCTCATATCCATCATCTCTTTTAAATTGCACAACATATCCCAAGAACACACAAAGCATCACAGAGGTTGGTTCTATAATGACTATTATATAGATGAGGGAACAGTTCAGAGATATTAACTGAGTCACCCAGGGCTGCACAGGCAGGCAGGGGAGGAAACTGGATCCTGGGCCAGAGCAGCCTGTAACTGGCAGGGAGTTGTGAGTGATGGAATGGTTGCCAGGAGGGAAGAATCACAGCGGCTCCCCAATCTCCTTTCTTGGCGGAACCTCAGTCTAAACTCATTCACGTTTCATCTTTGTGTCACTATTTCTCAGTGGCAGCTGTAGTTTTACTTTTATCTGTACTAGCCAGGCCAGACTCTATTATGCTGTGGTAGCAAATGTTCCCTAGATCCTGGGAAAAGTGGTACTGTCCATGCTTGTGACTGCCACAGGTTGGCCATGACTCTGCCCATGTCTTTACTCAGGGTCCTGGATGAAGGGGCAGCCTCTGTCTGCACATTGCTGGGAGAGAGAAGATAACATGGTAAACTATGTGCCCACTCTGAAAGCTTTGTGCATTCTTGGTTAGATTGGCTGGGGCAAGTCCTGTGGCCAAGCTTTATGTGGGTGGGGCAGAAAGAGATGCTCAGTCCTCAGAGCACAGCTGCAAATGCTTTTGAACACTGATACTGGATACCACACTTCTTTGTGAAAAGGGGGATTTTCTTGTTTACTTCAATAAGTCTGAGTAAAAGGGAAGCCTATATTCTCTCATCATGAATAGAAGATAAACACAAAATAAATGACTAATACCGTAACACAGTTTGCCTATGGATTAAAGTCTGCATGTGTCCAATTAGTGGTAATACATCAGAGAACAGTGGATAAGAAGTAGGGTCTGGGAGGGGATCATGGTCAAAATCAGAGACAATAATACACATATTTGATGCTATACCCCAGCACCTAGAACAGACATGCTCGATAAATAGTTGTTGAAACAATAAAACAGAGCCTCAACTCAGTAAGTAGAGTATCCAAGCCAAGGACAGTGGTACAGACCTGTAAATCCAGTACTCTGGGAGGCTGAAGCAGGAGGGTTTTAACTTCAGTTCCACTCTTGGCAACTTAGTGACCTTGTCTCAAAATAAAAATGATCTGGGGATATAGCTCAGTGCAAAGGCCCTGGATTCAACCCCTAATATTGGAAAGGAAGAAAGGAAGAGAGATATAGACAGAGGAGGAAGAAGGAAGGATTCAGAGTGAAGCATTAATTCAGCTCTGAACTTGGTTTGGCCATCGCTTCTTGCAGTCTGATCTGTCAAAGTGAAAGTTATCACTGGGAAAGGTAGATACCACTGGTGTCTCTCCTCCTGCACACCACCTGCCCCAGATGAAAAGCTAAGCTCACTCTCTCTGGGGCCGGCACACAGAGAGGAAAGAGGACATGGTAATAGAAATTTTAGTTAAGCTTGAACTCACGCCATGTACGTTGTCTTTGCTCTTCTTTAGGACTGGCAGGTGTTGAATACCAATTCTCTCATGGAGACTTGCTGGGTGTTTGCAGTTCCACACTGGAGTCTCTCCAGCTGAAACTGTTTCCCAGACCTGGGTGGTGCACCTCTAACCCACGGAGTCTTTCCTCAGCCCTATGTGTTCACTTTCATGTTCCAAGAGATATATAAGTGAGACTGATGGTGATCCAATACCAATTCTCCCTTCTGGCTCATTCATGGGAACCATGCAGACGTCTTTTGCCCTAACAAACTCTTGGAGAGTGGGCAAACCCAATGGAGCTTTCCCAGGACTATTGGCCACTTTGGTTTTCTTGGGGCTGGTTAGAGGATGAGTCAGACACTTGTGTGCCATGTCTACCAACTGCTAACCAGAAACACATTTCCAGTTTGCCTAGGGAAATAACCTCTAAGAATTGATTGTGCTCACCAAATATCTATGTGGCCCTCTGTTTCCTAGTCCCTCTTGCAGTTGGAATAAGACCATGTAACAAGTTCTGACCAATGAAGGAGTTGAATTTTGATACATCCCTTCCAGATGAAGGCAGTTAAAAACCAAATGTTCCCATTCTCTATTTCATCTCCCCTGAAGGCAGTGTGTTTCAGGCAGCACAACTCTAAAATGGAAGAGAGAAGACTAAAATCTTTGTTGGATTAAGCAGTGATATTCCTAGGTTTAATTGTCACTGCAGCAAAGCCTATCCTATCCTAACTAATGTTCTCCATATTCTATTCTTAAGGTTGTATTCTGTACGTCCATCTCTATATATGAGATGAAGAGAGAAAGCACTTTTGTTCCCTAAGATAGAATAAAACTCTTAGGACAACATTTTGTAAAAATACTTCACTCACAAATCTTCACTTCTATTTTGTTGTTGTTGTTTTGTTTTTGTTTGGTGTTTTGTTTTGTTTTGGTACCAGGGGTCAAACTCATGACCTTGCATTTGCCAGGCAGACACTTACACCACTGACCTAAATCCCTGACACTATTTTTTTTTTTTTTTTGGACTGGGAATCAAACTCATGACCTTACGCTCGCCTGGCAGGTGCTTATTCTGCTGAGTTAATATCATTCTCCTATTATTAATTATTTTATATCCTTGCAGTAGGTAAAAGGGAATTGAGAAGTGTTTCCAACTATTTCATTTGAAAATCTGCACACAGTGAACTGAAAACTTACTTGGAAATTTAATATCTATCTTATCTTGTTGCCTAATTGAAACTTGAATTTTAACATCCTGCTACACAAGACTGTTGGAAGATAACAAGATTGCATCATATTAATTACCTTTTATATGTTAAATTGTGCTAGGCAAATAACACACATTGTCACAGTTAAACCTCATAGCAACTCTTACAGCCAAGTTACTTTGTTTATAATTAGTATTTTACAGACAAGACACTGAGGGTTGGGGTGATAAGTGACTTGCCCAAAGGCACACACTTGGAAATGGCAGAACAGAGATTTCAGCTCAAGGACCAAAAAATTTCAGCTCAGTTCAGTACCAAGACCCCTGCTGTTCAGACATAAAACCCTCCTTCTATGGCTTGAATTTGACCTTTAAATTTTGTATATTGGATACCTAATCATTAAAGTCATATGATAATGGTATTTGGAAGTGGGACCTTTGGGAGGTAAATAGGGTTAAATATGATCTTGGGGATGGGGTTCCCCCCACAATACAATTAGTGGCTTTATAAGAGGAGAACAAGAGACTCAAATTAGCACAGTTGTTCTGTCTCATCATGTGATGTCCTCCACCACCTTGGAACTCCACCGAGTTCCCATCAGAAAGAAGACTCTTACCACATGCAGTCCCTCGACCTTGGACTTCCTGACTTCCAGAACCATAAGAAATGAATTAATTTTCCTTACAAATTACCTCATCTGTGATATATCATTACAGCAAAAGAGAACAGACTAAAGCATCTCCCTTTTCAGAGGTTCTTTAGTGAAGAAATTGAAGAGCTCTGACATTACCTGTCTACCTGACTAATGGTGAGAGTGACTACACCAGCACCTGTACCTATGTCCTTTTCACCAAAACTGGCGGCTACATTGCCTCCATGTTTCCCAGGCACCCAGAAAATCCCAGAGATATGATAATGTCAACAACCCCCTTCCATCCCCAGGGAAATAAATTGACCTAATTACTTTCTTTTCAAGGAGCCCCAGACTCTCTGGAAGAGCCAGCAAACATAGCCAATGTTCCTTAGGATTTACATCACTCCATGTCTACCTCATTTCCATGATTGTCCCCTAAGAAACCTTCTCTGTTTCTCACCTCACCCCTCATGGACAGATCTATTCCTCTTCTCCCTCTTCTTGCCAGTGCCCAATTCCACTGCCTTCCCTTGGCATGCATACCAGACACACTATTCATGGCAAATTCATTTGTCCCTAACACAAATGTAAGATATAACTCCCCAAGAATTCAAATGTAGTTTAAAGTTATTTTCTGATATCTCATTTGCCTTCTATTATTTTGGGCAATATTTCAACAGAGGCCTCCCAGCAAAAGTGCCAGGGTTGGTTTACAGTGCCAACCCCAGCCACAGTGGGAAATCACAAGTCCAGGACACAGACACTGCTGATTTTAAAAAGTAATTACGACATTGAACACAGCCTTAAATAAAAGCAAAAATGCAGGAGACAGGAGAAAAAGTAAAAGCGTAAATTGGGAACAATGCCATATTCCCCAGATATTTTGTAATGTTTGCAACCTGGCTGGTACTGGTACCTTGTTCTGGCTGTGTCTAGTATAAGTTGAGCATTCAGCAAGGAGAAATGGGTGGCTATGACTTGTAAAGAATAAACAGAAATTCCTATTTATAAGATCATCTATTTGCTTGAATGTCTTTTGTTTCTCTAGTGAGAAACCACTTGTACTGGTGCTCAGGGAATGAATTAGTATACTATATCATTACAAGTAATGAGAACTCAACCCAACTTAAGCTGATTTAGCTAGAAAATAGTTATGTTTGACTCGTGAAACATCACCAGTAGTTCTGGCTTCAGGCACAGGTGTATCCAGATGCTCCACATCACACCATGTAGAATCTCCCTGTCTCCACCTCTTGGTTTTGCTTTCCACAAAGTTGACTTCATTTTCAGCCAGAGTTTTTCCTCGTCAATAAAACACAATCCCAGGACCTGACATCCTAGTAGTTTAGTGTCCCCAACAAGAAGATGGTGATTCCCAGCTAGACTATGTTCTTTAGAGAGCATCCAAAGTCAGATATTTTGTCATAGCAAAGGGAAAATAGACTGATAGATGCTCAGTTACACCATGTTAAAACAAGAACTGGAGCTCATATTTCCAATCTTCTGTTGAGTGCTTCCACCACCAAAAATCTTTTGGTCCTAAAGACAATAGACAAAAGGCAAGGGGAACTTGTGTGTGTTGAGCACTCAGTATGGCCAAGCATGGGGCTCAGCACTTTCACATCCATCAGCTCACTTCACCTTCTACCACAGGAAGGTACTGTGGTACTGCGAGGCCACTGTGGTACTGACCCACTCTAGTAACAAGGAAACTGAGGCACAAAGAGGCAAGACACCTTACCCTGGATCACAGTCCAGTAGGTGTGTGGAAGGAACTCAGCATGAAGAAGAACCTAGACATGGTCCAGGAGGAAACTCCTGCCCAGTGGGGCTGGAAGAGGCCCATCCTCACCCCGGTCCCTGGGACATTCCCACATGTACTCTGCCTCTCCCAGGATACAGAGTCTGCTCATTCAGGGCCTGCAAAAGGGGCCACCACTTAGCCGGGTCCACCCAACAGGAGAGACGTCTGGGCTAAAACTGCAAGCAGCGAAGAGACAGAAAGGCAACACAGAGCAGCTGGAAAGGGAGGAGGACATGCAGGGAGAGGAGCGAGAGGGGACGATACAGGGAAAGAGTCAAGGAGCCAGTAAAGAGGAGCCAGAAGAAAGGAAGGGACTGGGAAAGAGGAAGCAGACAGTAAGGGCAAGGTGAGAAGCGATTTGGGGCATAAGCACATACGTCTTGTGTATAAAAGAGGAAATTAAATTACTTCATTTAATATATTCAGCTCCTTATCTGCCCATCTTGGCACCAAACACTGCAAAAATAAAGTAGAAGTTCTCACACATGTTACTGAGCAGTTATGAAATGAAGGATAATCAATGCTCCGATGTGCAGGAGCCACAGTCCCCCTGAGACATCAGACAAGTCTTCATAGAGCTGCGGGAAGGGTGCTAAGGGCCAAAGGGCATTGTCATGCGGATGAGAGGGACAGGCATTCCAGATGGAGATTCGCATATGCAGAGGCCCTGAAATGTCAGAAGGGGTCCATCCTGGGAGGACTAAGGACCTGGTTAAAGCGGCAGCAGGAGTACCAAAGGGCCAGACGTAGGCAGGACTGAGATGGCCCTGGAAATTGGATTTTATCTTGAAGGCCAGGGTCTAACACTGCCAATGAAGGATCCTGGAGAGTTTGCTAATTTACATGGAGGGATTTATGGTTCTTGGCAAGAACATGTTAAATTTTGGTGTGTTCATCCAATATCTGGTACATCCCAGAGCATTTCTCTGAGAACCAGCAGAGAGTCCATGCGATGTTTGCATTTGTGATCATTTTTGGGACTCATAATACTATTTCAATGGTCCCAAGAAAAAGGGAAAACCTAATGGGTACACTAGTTACATAAATGATGCGTTGGTCCCAGACCAAGGCCAACTGATCCATAGCTTGCAACACTGGTTCAAGGTTTTGAGTGTCTGCACCTCCCAACCTAACAAAGGCAGAGGAGTTCTAACGCCCTGAGCTGGAACGGCAACTCATTATAACTAAGGGGCACTTTGGTTTCAGCAAACCTTATCCATCACATGGAATAAACAGTGTTAACTTCCATTTTATTATTTTTATTTGTTTCATTTCTAATTTGCTTTTACGTATACAGTTGTTTATGGACTTGTCTTACCCTTGTACTAAAACATAATTTTCTCATATTTTGACTGTGACACTGGTATATTTCATAACATCTATAGCCTCTTGCCATCGCATTTTTTCCTGTTAACGCTACACAAAATAATAACACATCTTACAGTTCATGGCACTGTAGAACCAATAAAGCATATAGTATGTGCAATGTGAATCAAAGCTTAGCTGTGTTTGCAAATAAGTAAACTTAAAATTGAAAATAGTAAGTGAACATGGTGGGCTATAGAGTATTTTTCATTGAAACGGTTTATTTGCTTCTCAAGTTGGAGTGTCGCTGATTCTGAAGAGACAATGAGATGCTTTCTTCCCAGAAGTGAAGTGGCCATGTCCATCTCAGAAAGGGAATCTAGGGTGACACTGGGCAGAAACACAGAGGTTAGTTCTGAGGTAACTCAAGTGGGGAATTGCGGAAGGAGAGGGAAGGGAGGGCACAATTTAAAGAGATGTGTAGAAGGTAGATTTAGTAGCAGTTAGCGATCAACTAGATGGATGAGGGCTAGGCGTGTGTGGAGGGGAGAGAGGGAGATGAGAAGTGAAGATGGTGCTATTTCTGAATGGGATGAATGAAATCCCCAAAGTACAGAAAATAGTGAAGGTCAAACTGATGCAGTATGGACATAGTGATGATGATGAATACCAGCTTTGAAGCTGTAAAAATGATGGTGGTGGTGATGGTGACAGTGGCAATGATACTGATGGTAATGATGGGTGATGGTAGGAGTAGCGTTGGGCTAATGGGGGGTGATGGTGGCAGTAAAGGTGATAAAGGTAGATACGACGGAGTGCGGTGGCGGAGATGATGGCAGTAGTGGTAAAGGCTAAAATTGACTGGAATGTTGATGAGAACAGTGGGGGGTATTGATAATAACAATTAATATAATAGAATCACCACCATATTTTAACAAAAAAGAGCTAGAGAAAAATTGGGCACACAGGATTGGCCATTTCTGCCTCCCCATCTTGAAGCAAAGCACCTGCTGGGAAGAACCTCCTGTCTCCAGGCCTCACCCGAGAAATGAACATCACACCTCTTTCTTCCTGTCCTGACTGTAGGTATCACTGTAATCACTCAATGGGAAATAGATTATAAGTGACTACGGAAACTAATGGATTCCCCCCACAGCAGGGAATGCCCATTATTTACCCATAAAAAGTATTTTCAGGGTTATTAGCGTGTAAACTGTGATTAATTAAATTCACAAAAATTATTTCCGATGCATGCAAATGAGACGATTCCTGCTGGGTGAGACTAAGGCGTCACTCTCTCCTGCTGCTAGAGGAGACAATTGGGGGAAAGTTACTCAACTCCTCTCCTGATCCAGAAACTTTTAACGAGGCAAGACTAGAGGATTCATCTCAAATGTGGGTCAGCCAGGAGGCCTCCCAGACTCATCCTTACAAGTCAAATC
Source organism: Hydrochoerus hydrochaeris (assembly GCA_004027455.1). Classification (NCBI taxonomy): domain Eukaryota; kingdom Metazoa; phylum Chordata; class Mammalia; order Rodentia; family Hydrochaeridae; genus Hydrochoerus; species Hydrochoerus hydrochaeris. Next base: position 129,786 of record PVLA01005829.1, read on the forward strand.
TACACAAGTCAGGGCATAAGTTTGGATAATGATTTCTCTAGTTGGAAATTTATTCACATTCCTGATCCCTGAAGAGTCCTGAAAGGTCATGGGGTTTGAAAGCACTTGAAGTTCTTAGGAGATGAGCTGTGTCTGGATCCACTCTGACCACTGAACCCAAGAAGAGGCTGAACTAGCTCAAGGTTACATCAACTGCTTTCCAAGGCCTTCTCTGAACTCTTGCAAGACTTTCATGAGCTTAACAAAAACCTCAATTGCACACCCAAAGAAAGCTGTCTCAGACCTGGTGGCCAGAAAAAAGAACAAAGGAAGATGGAGGGGCCAAGCTGTATTTCAGTAACCTCCAGGACCTGAAGGATCTGTCCATTGTCTCCACCTTGAAGTCTCCAAAAACCCACCTGGCTGAATCCCTGAGAATCTGGTGTCATAACTGGGATCATGAGGCTGTCAGGTATCCAGGACATGACCAGATCCTCAGGGCCTCTTAGTGCAGAAATGGTACCTAGCAAAGGCTCTTCTCCCTATGCCTTTTCTGCCTTACTTAGAGCAGTCTCCTTCTGCCATGTGCTACAGTAACATCTCCAGTTCCATCTCTTCCCTGAACTCCAGATACAACTGTATCACTGGTCACAGTCACCTGAAGACCTTTTGGATTCAAATAACATCGTGATTCTGTACCCATCTCCTCTAGCTTCTCTACCACATTCCACACCTTGTCACCGTATCTACGCAGGTGCCAAAGGGCCACTCAAGACTGCTCCTCACTCCACTCTTCCCTTCCCACCCTGCACATATAATCACGAAGTCCTGGTGATTTGACCTCATTAGCATCTCTGTGCTCTGGCCACACACCTCCCCTGCCAGCAGCTAACATCTTCAGTCAACACTCTCTCTGATTTGGAAGACAGCAGTGGTTTTCCTACAGGTCTCTGCTTCATATTCATCATCCTCCTGTTCATCCTTTACCGCAACCTTCATGGTCATCTCCTATGAAGTTAGAAAAGTAACCAACACACTCATCTTTGCAAAGCTTTGAATTATTGTGTTCTCACCTCAAGTGGATCACAAACCCCACTTCCCAGAGTAGAAATGAGGTCTCTAAAGTTGGGGACAGATGGACTGAGATCCAGCCTGCCTGAGGCCCAGACCGGTTCATGCTTCCCAGCCTTCTAACCTGCCCAGACCCTCTGCTTCTCTCCCGCTGTTGCTTGGCTGTACTTTCAGTGTGTCCCCCAGGGGTCTGACTGTTGATATTTAATCCCCATTAGGAGGCATTAAAAGTGGTGAAACTTAATCCTACAGTGGTGTTCAGGGGTGAGTCCTTTGGAAGGTGATTAGGATTAGATACAGCCAGCAGGGTAGAGCCCCATGATTGAAGCCCATTGGCTCTATGAGAAGGAAAGGCCAGAGGACACATGCTTGTGTATTGATGCTCGCTGCCTATCTCTTGTCATTTGATGCCCTGAACCACCCCAGAGCCTGGGTCAGCTAGAAGGCCAGCACCACACACAGCCTCTGAGCCTCCAGAATTGTGAGCAAAATAAGCTTCTTTTCTTTAAAACTTATCAAGTCTGTGGCATTTGGTTATGAGCAACATAAAACAAACTAAAATACCTCTAAGTCTGGGGTTTGAAACCCTCCCTTTAAGGGAACACCCACAGTGACCTAAAGACATCATGCCCAGACCATGGCCCTGCGGCACCAGCAGGAGGAAGCCCTCAATACTTGGACATTGTAGGGACACTACGCCTATCCCAACCACAGCAGCCTCTGACTACCTCAGAGGCCGAGTCCACCCAAGCCCAGCAGGGCCTACCACACACACAGGATGGACCCAACACCACAGTTCCCTCCTTCAGTCAGACAGTCCGGAGAAGGAGGGAACCATAGGACAATGAAGCCCAGCCAGGTCTGCACCTCTGAGACCGAGCATCCTCGCTCATATTCTGGTACAGCTGATACTCTGTAGATACCTACAGGTGACCAAACACTGGTGCGCATGCCACAAGAAGTCCTAGAGTGGGGTGACGCTGCTCAGGATTCACAGGAAGAGGCCCAACCATGCCTTGAAGATGCCACTGTATCAGGAGCATGTAACAATACCTTGTGCTAACTGTCTCCCCATCCAAGGGACAGCTAACTATACATAAAAGACAAGGTCTCAAAAGTTTCTATCGTCACTACACACTTCCTTAATTATTTTAAGTTTACGAGGGGTAGATTGGGATGTGACCCCATGGTAAGCTAAGGAGAATCAGTGCAAGAATACGTGTACATGTCTCCCAACTTCCCGCCTCCACGGAGGCATACCAGCACTCACTGCTGCGCTTTCTCACTAGACATTTATTAGACCCTGCCACTGCCATAGCAATTTGTGTTGATCTGTCTCTTAATTGTTAGGTTACAGATGAATCATAGTTTATTTAATGATTTTCTTCTGATGGACCTTTCATGTGTTACTCAGCATCATCTCTGACCCCACAGCAGTCTCCTGGGCACACAATGGTCTTCCCTTTGTGTCAGATGCAATGTCAACCCTGCCTGCATTGTAGAGTCAGCTGGGAATCCAGCTGCCCCTCTGAGGTCATGGTCAAGTGACAGTCCCTCTGTCAACTCTCTGGTTTCAGCTGTCATCTAAGCTGCTCAGAGTCAGTGCAAGGCAAGGCCAGGCTTCATGGAAATCCATCTTTATTTTGCACCACAGTTGGTATCTTCGGGGTGTTCCCCCAAAGACTCTTGATTTGAACACTTGATCCTCAATGTAGCAATACAATGGGGAGCAGAGAAAGAAGATTGGGTCATGAGCCTGCTAACATCATCAATGGATGGGTCCACTGAGAAGTCCGTAGCTGAACAGGCTTGAAGGAAGTATGTCACGGCGGCAGAGGTGCACCTTTGAAGGGTGTGTCCTGTCCTTGGCCTCTTCCCCGGCATTTTCTCTTTCTCTCTGCTTCCCAGCTGCCATGAAGTGAGCAGCTGTGCCCTTTGACTATGACACCCTGCCTCAGCCCCGGGCCAGAAACAGCACAGACAAGTGCCCACAGACTGAATCCTCTGAAACTATAAAACAAAATAAAGCTTTCTTCCTTTGCAATTGGTATTGCAGGTATTCTGACATAGCAACAGAAAGCAACTAACAAGGAAACAATAATTCAGATAATTAAGAGCCTTTGCCCAAAAGTACTGATCGGTATAAGCTAAGTTACGCTGTGGTAACAAACAGTGCCAAAAATCTCAGTGATAGAAAACAACAGAACACAGAATATTAGTTCTCTCTCTCTCTCTCTCTCTCTTTCTAAGTACATGTCCCCAGAACGTTGCTAGTGACTGCTCCATGTCACCTTCTTTGGTAGACATTGTTTTCCACCAAGTGAGATAACCCCTGAAGGATATACTCCCCAGTAGGTTGGTGTTTAATAACAAATCTCTGGGGAGAAAGCAATGTGTTTGTGTCTGTGTTGTGATTTAATCTATGCTGCCCCCCAAGTGTTTCACGTGTTCAGAGGTGGGGCTTCTGGGTGGTGATTGGACCAAGGAGGCACTGTCCTCGCCAGTGCGTTCATCGGCTGAAGAGTTCAGCTGCTGAATGTGCTCTTGGGAGGTGTGTCCTGGCTGCATCTTCCTCCCCAGCTCCTCTTTTCTTTCTCATAACCACCATGACATGAGCAGGTTTCCTCCTCCACACCCTTCCACCCTGCTTCCCAGCCTTGGAGCCTGCTAACCACAGTCTGCACCCTCTAAATATCAATTTATGAGCCAAATTAAAACTTTCCTCCTTTACATTGTGTTAGGTGCTTTGTCCCAGCGATGACAAAGTGACTTAGACACTCTGAGTATTATAAATTTTTCTGATAGAAAGAATGTGTGGTTGGGCATAGTGGTGCACACCTGTAATCCTAGCATTCAGGAGGCTGAGGCAGGAGGATTGCTGTGAATTTGAGGCCACCCTGGGCTATATAATGAGTTCAAGGCCAACCTGAACTATGTAGTGAGACACTGTCTCAAAAAAAAAAAAAAGAATGCATAGTTCCCAGTTTATAGGTAATAATAACACATGCTTTTATTATAAATTTCATATAGTCAAGTGATTCTCACAGAATACTTTTATCAATTTTTACCAAATTCCTATGTCCATAGGCCACATAAAGCTGTAATTCTATGATTCAACAATCTGGAAGTTTTGCTGTTGTTGCTATTCACAGGATATCAGCTTCCCAAATTTCTGTTACCCAGTTTTCAGTTATCTGGTTTTTTCCATCACTTTCTCAAGTCTGCACAATCAGCCAAATAATGAAAAGTCCTGATGCATAGCATTTGCCAACTTCTGAGATATGAATCCCACACACAACTGGAAAGCAGTGTGTGATAGTCCACAAGGCTCAGCACTCGCCCTCCACAGGCAGGGCAGACTCAACCAAGTGCAAGGACTCAGCTAAGAACAAGCTACAGAGAAACAGTTAAGGAGTGATGGGTCTGTTACTAATCAAATGTGTTTGACTATAAAGTTGTATAATTTAGTGTTTAATAATGGCTGTGTTTAGTGGCTGGCTCACAAAATTCCTGAGCATTTAGTGATCAGCTTCCATGAGTGGACAGTAGCCAGCTCTGGTGGCTCTGCTATCCCCCAGCTGCAGGAACTGCTGCCCTTAGCCCTTGACTCTTGGTCATCCATCGCCCAAAGCTGATCCCAATTGGAGACCTCCATCTCACCCACCATCACAACCCCTTCCCACAGACACATCACAACCAGAAAGTGTTTGATGATAAAAACTCAAACTGCAGCCTCAACTTGGGGCATCACTGAAAGACCACTGGCTTCAGAACTTCCTAGAGAGTCCACTGCCCATCTGCTCAATCCTGCCTCTTTCTTTCCCCATGAGTGTGGGACATGGGTGCATGACCAGCTACTCTTCCAAACTCACACATCAGTCTTTCTAGCATCTGCTTCCTGGCATCCATCCTGTAACCCCTTCATGAGGCAGAGGAAGGGGCTCCCACTACATGTGCAATGGCAAACAGAAACACTAAAATGACACCCAGGATTCTGAGGTAGACTTATTTATATTGAAGGGCACTGATCAAGATCATTCCCAAAATATCAGGCCCTGATCTCTGGTGGCCTAGGGCTTATATAGGATGAGCAAGCAGGAAGCACAGAGGCAGAATCACTTCTCAACTGGGGATTGGTTCTTATAATACGCATCATAGTGACCAACTGTGCATCACAGTGACCTGTAAGAGACAGAAGCAACCAGAACTGAAGCAGAAACTGTTATCTGGGCAACAAAGAAGCTGAAATATATGACTGGTGCACGAGGGGAGTGGAGGCATTTTTTGTTACACGATGCCATAGCTGATTCCAGGCACCAGGAAGGAGCTTAGATAATAGAGAGGGGAATAAGACCCCCTTTCCCTGGTTGGAAGCTACTTCCCTGGCTAGGGAGGAAGATAGAGTGTAGGGTCTGGGCAGTGGGCTGGAGAAACGGCCTCCTCTGTGCTCAATCACCTTTGAACTGACTCCTGTCCACAGATTTGCTTGCTTAGGCCTGTGCAGCATTTTAATTTTTAAAAATATTTATTGTAACAAAAGACTAGATGTTTTAAATTTCTCTGGAAAATTCAATCCAGATGCAGTTTCTCTGGACAAAGAGATCAGTGCAACTGGAGTTTCTTGATGGTCCCTGGGGCCTGGCCTGAAGTCACTGTTTCCACACAGTCTGCATGTCTTGCAGGAGGGTCCATGCCACAGTGCCTTATCAGCCTGGTCCATGCCACAGTGCCTTATCAGCCTGGTCCATGGCACTGTGCCTTGGTCAACCTGGTCCACGCCGCTGTGCCTCGTCAGCATGGTCCACGCCGCTGTGCTTTGTCAGCCTGGTGCATGCCACTGTGCCTTGTAAGCCTGGTCCATGCCAGTGTCTTGGTCAGGGTGGTCCATTCCACTGTGCTTTGTCAGCCTGGTTCATGCCACAGTGTCTTGGTCAGCCTGATCCACACAACTGTGCCTTGTCAGCCTGGTTCACGCCACAGTGTCTTGGTCAGCCTGGTCCACGCCACTGTGCCTCGTCAGCCTGATTCATGCCACTATGACTCGTCAGCCTGGTGCACGCCGCTGTGCCTCGTCAGCCTGGGTCACACCTCTGTGCCTCGTCAGCCTGGTGCACGCCGCTGTGCCTCGTCAGCCTGATGCACGCCGCTGTGACTCATCAGCCTGGTACATGCCGCTGTGCCACATCAGCCTGGTGCATGCCGCTGTGCCACATCAGCCTGGTGCATGCCGCTGTACCTCGTCATCCTGGTGCACACCGCTTTGTCTGGACAGCCTGGTGCAAGCCGCTGTGCCTCGTCAGCCTGCTCCATGCCACTTTGCTTCGTCAGCCTGGTCCACTCCGCTGTGCCTCGTCAGACTGGTCCATGCCGCTGTGCCTCGTCATCCCGGTGCACGCCGCTGTGTCTCGTCAGCCTGGTCCAAGCCACTGGGCCTCGTCAGCCTGGTGCAGGCCACTGTGACTCATCAGCCTGGTGCACGCAGCTGTGACTCGTCAGCCTGGTCCATGCCACTGTGCCTCGTCAACCAGGTCCATGCCGGCTGTGCCTCGTCAGCCTGGTCCACGCTACAGTGTCTTGCACAGCCTGGTCCACGCTACAGTGTCTTGCACAGCCTGATCCATGCTACAGTGTCTTGCACAGCCTGGTCCATGCTACAGTGTCTTGGACAGCCTGGTCCATGCCACTGTGCCTCGTCAGCCTGGTGCACGCAGCTGTGCCCTGTCAGCCTGGTGTACACTGCTGTGCCTCGTCAGCCTGGTGTACACTGCTGTGCCTCGTCAGCCTGGTCCATGCCACTGTGCCTCGTCAGCCTGGTCCATGCCACTGTGCCTTGGTCAACCTGGTCCACACCACTGTGCCTCGTCAGCCTGGTCCATGCCAGAGTGTCTTGGTCAGCCTGGTCCATGCCACAGTGTCTTGGTCAGCCTGGTCCATGCCACTGTGCCTTGTCAGCCTGGCCTCTTGGGACACTGGAACTCTCAGGCCCTGGAAAATGGTGCCAGAGGCAGCTTTGGCAAAAGTCCTGGAACCCAGTGTGTTCTAAAATCTACAGAGAGCTTCTACTTTGGAGGGGTCACACGATCAGGAAGGAAAGGGACCTTCGTGGTTACCCGTGTGTACTGAGGGCTCACAGGAGGCCCAGACTGACAGTGGTCTGGGCACTGTGTGCAACCCCATGACCGAGGCCTAACTCTGCAGAGCAGTGGAAAAGTTAGAAAAGGCTGAAGCTTGCTTTTAGGCCAGCACAGCAGAAGGGAAGAGGAGAGTCGGGGAGTCATAGGTAATAGGTATTTTTTGCAGCGCTGTGGATCAAAGTCAATCCTTGCACATTGTAGGCCAATGGTCTCGCACTAAGCTACACCCTGGCCCATAGAAAATGCTTAAGATGTGATCTCTTGCTTCAGAAATTCAAGTCAGTGGACAAGATGCATGCTGCTGCTTTATAGTAGTCATTCTCCCTGTTAAAGACAAAAACAAACAGAAACACCCTGTTTGAGGGTTTATCACAAAACAAGCACAGTGTAGACGCC